>NW_018923000.1:101872-137380 GCF_002207925.1 Prunus avium | reverse complement strand
TTTAAAAATTATTAAAAAAAAAAACTAAAAGTGAAAAAAAAAAAAAAAAAAACCCTAAGCATCCCTGGAATTTTCGTCTCCAACGCTCCCTTCTTCCTCCATCAAATTTACCAATCCTCATCCTCCATTGTTGCTGAAATTTGAAATTAAAAATTAAAAAAAACCATAACGTCTATAGCCTCACATCATTCTCTACTCTGTCTCTCTCATGCCCTCCCTTCCTCCTCCAAATCTATCCATCCTCATCCTCCATTGTTGTTACTGAGAGTTGAGTTTTTTAATAAAAAAGAAATTAGAGTCCCTGGGCTACTGCCAGTAAGAACAATTTGGGTGGGTTGAGGAATGGAGAGGTTTACTTGTCAATTAATCTCCAAAAGCCTGTCTCACAAAGAGGTTGAATGTTGAGGTACAGACTCAATTCTTAGTGTAGTTAATTCCTTTCACAGTGGAACAATAATGGAGAATGGAAATGGGTTGATTTGATGGAGGAAGGGAGTGAAGGAGAAGAAACGTAGAGACGCAGGGTTTTTTAGTTTCTGTTTTATTGAGAAAACTCCAAATCTCAGCAACAATGGAGGAAAGGGATGGGTAGATTTGATGGAGGAAGAGGGGAGCAGTGGAGCCAAGTCCAGAGACCCTTTAAAAAACAAAAATCACTTTTATTTTTGTTTTTAATAATTATTAAAAAGAGGAAATAAATAAAAAATAAAATCTACATGGAATGACCACATCAGCTGCCACATAAGGTTGTCAGCAAATGTGGTCAATCTTGTGTGTCTAAATAGCATTACATGAAACTTTAAATACTCTCACCCTTATAATTTAACAATTTAAAAGAAGAAAAAAAACCTTGATAAAAAAAGAAAAGGAACAAAATATCAATTGATTATGAGATTTCAAGACAAGGGAAGGGACCATATATATGGGAAAGGAGAGAGGGCAGGAAGAGAAAAATTAAAAACCTTATATATATATATATATTGGATCCCGAGCCTCTACATTTAGAATTCGTACATATACCCGCATTTTGTGAAATCTAAGCGACCCAAATAATCTGATGGAAGAAATATAACGCCGAACCATATTCTAAGGTTTGGATATGCTGTACCGAACCATACTCAATCTAGATTAAGTTGCATGACTAAGGGCTAGGATATGTTGTGCAAAGGTGTACATAACATTAAAACAAACCAATAGAAATAAGCCACGTATAAATTAATTATTAAATTAAATATGATTTAATGTATCCAGTTCGGTAAAATTAACTGGAGGTTTTTAAAATCAGGAATTGAGCGCTAAACCATGAACACCAGTTTGGTCCGATTCATGCACTGTGCACAAAAAAAAAAACCAAGCCAAATCGGACCAACTAGTTCGATTCAACCTATTTGGCAAGTTTTTGGTCCAACCGGTTTGGCCGATTTTTAGTCCTCTATGCCCAGCTCTACTCACAATGCATCGATGGATGTGAGTCACTTGCAAAGGTAAACACATATATGAAAATATTTATTTTTCAGTGTTTAGTGTATAGTGAAAGCCAAAAAAATAAATGATTTTTCTATTTAAACTCTGCACTTCTCTTTATTCACCAATTATTCTAAGTTCATCCCAACTTCTAAATCAAATTTTCACAATTTTTAAGAAAAACCCACTATCTTCCCAAACTACCTCTAAATACACACCCAACAAAAAAATAAAAAATAAAAAAACTCATCAACCTCATACCCCACACCGAACACCCAATCACGACTCCAATTAAGCAATACATCTCAACAATTCAATATATATATATTAGTCAATGATTGAATATAATATTATGACATATGCATCTCATCAACTATTCATAAAAACATATTATGATCAAACAATATAATATTAATGTCATATGCAATGTTCTGCAATTTTTATTTTTATTTTTTTTGAAGAGAAATGATGTATTGATAACAAACAAAATTACAATAAGTCTTTGATCACAACATCCTCAATAATTATGGGAGGAATCCCAAACCAAGAAATAATCTCACATTATATACCCTAATTGACGACCCACAAGCCACTATTTGCTTATAGTATTTAGGGTTTGTGAAGAGAAAATGAGAGTATAGTAGGTTTCTTGGATTGAAAAGAAGAGTAGTCTGGCAATATGGTGTAGAGGAGTTTGTGTTTTTCTAAAACTTAATATGAAGAGTGGTGGGGGGTTTGTGTTTTTCCAATCACACAACATAATTAGTAATATAATCACAAGTTTGACCGTACAATTAATGTCAAGCGCATGTCAAAAATCAAGCTTAGTAGTCACACAGGCCAAAATAAATAAATAAACATTAAATATAATAATAATAAAAAGCCACAAACCTCAAATCATCTAATTATCAATACTGTTACACAAATCATAAATCAAGCCACCCATTTAAGATACTGTTGCTAAAAGGCTTGTATGAACAACAAAGATATTCATCTACAGACCCAAATGATTCTTAAGGGTAAGGAATGGTGGCAATGTGGTTATGAGCCACAGTTCCAATCCACAGTTTGCCCTTTGCTTCCCTAACTTCACTCACAAGTTTCATAACGGCACCCTTTTGATCCTCGAGAACTTCCAAAATTTCCCCCTTCTCATTGAAGAGGGAGATCAATGTGTACATCTTCATCCCCATAAATCGCGCTAAGTAGGTCATTCGGATCGGCAAGCGAAAGTAGACACTTCGTATCCATGGATTGTGAGAGAGGACTTCTTGTGCTGGGGTCCTGCAACAATCTATGGCAACCCAGAATTGGCCTTTCTCATTTATTCTTATGTTGTCTGGAAAACCTGGAAGGTCAGCAACAAGTTCGACTGTCCCATTTTTAGGACCCTCTAGCCAATATTTCATTAGCCTGCAAAAATTCAATCAACCAGTAGAAATATTGGTTGGAATTAAATTGTACCCAAGGTACTAGCTCAAATTGGAATATATACTCAAGCTGATTTTCATAAATGGGGCATCTTACACACACACATATATATATATATATATATAATTATTATTCACTACAAGAAAAAAGCCCTTTTCGACTATTAAAAAAAAAGTGTGTTGTTACAAGATATATATTGAGTTGAAACCGATATGGTGGTCAAAGACATTTTGTCACAAGGTATTTTTCTTGTAAGGATTTTGCTTTGAGTTTGGCAGGAATTCCTTAACTTTTACAAGACTAGTTGAATATAGAAATTAAACTTGGGACATGTTCAAGCTGATTTTGATAACTTAAGATTCCTAGCTTTGTCCTCCACGAAAAAATCCAAGGCCTCAGGTTTTATTATTATTACCTGCAGTTGGTGGTCTCAGTAAAGAGAAGGAAGGTTTGGTCCTTAGAAAGCTGCAACCCATTTGGAAAAGCCAAACCTTCCAAGACAATATGAGTTGTTTGGGTGGGAGGATCATATCTCAGAAGCCTGCCAGTGGATTCTCCTTCCAATAGTATAAAGAAATGGTTCCTGCAATTTGATTAATTTCCACTAATTAATTAGGATCAGTAAATCAAATATATATATGTATTTTTTAATACAAATCTATTGGGAGGGGAATTCAAAATTGGGTGTAAGGGACGGGTTTACTATCCTAACCAACCGGCTTACCCATGTCTGCCCCAAATATATGTAGTTTTTATATATACTTACACTCTGTTGTATCTCTTGCTGGTATCAGTGAAGAAGATTGAGCCATTCTTGTGAATATCAAGGTCATTTGCAAAAAGAATAGGCTTCCCTTCCACATGGGTTGACAGAGGAGTGGCAAGGCCTCCTTGAGGGCCAACAACCAAAAGACCATAATAGGCATCAGCAATGTACAAATCACCACTCTCTTTGTCAAATCTCAGGCCAAGTGGACGGCCACACTTCTTCTCATGCTTCCATTGCTTGTGTGTGGTTGAGTCAATGCCTTTAGCACAAACCTGCTTTGACCTTTTAAGGCCCACATCCACTATAATTAATTAGCATTTTATAATATTATAATTAAGAGAAATAAACATAATGACAAAATGTCACATTAATGAAATAAACCACACACACCAATTTGTTGTTACAAGCGCAAACGTTTCCCAGCCCAAGTCGTTGCCCATCCATCTAACAATGCGTCCATCAGCCAACCCTGTGTAAGGGCCACGACCCAAAGCATCAAACTCCAAAGACTCAGGACCAAAAACTTCATCTTCAAACTCCAACTTCCCAAACCCTAACCTGCTCTCATTGTCCCTTGGCCACCTCTCCATGACTTGCTTGTATGGTGCAATGTTGTGCTTCACTGGCCTAAATTCATGGTCTCCTAGTGGGCCCATTTGCAGTGGGTCCATGACAACAAATCCCATAACTAGAACTAGGAGAAGGAGGATTGGGTGCTGCAACAATGCTTCATCTCTGAGCAAGAGTAATTTTTTCTTCTCCATGTTCAAGAGAGAGAGAGAGAGAGAGAGAGAGAGACTAGCAGAGAGTTTGGGTGGTGTCAAATGGTGTTAATGTTATGGTGATCAAGAAGAAATCAAATGGGTTTGGAGTTTTATAAAGGTAGGATGTGATTGGTTGAATTTGATATGGGAAGGGGGTTGATAGGCATGCATTGTTTGTGATTGGCTATGTGGTTGTTGAGAGAGTAGGTTGTCTTTTTGTTGGCCATGTCTTTCGCATTCGTTTCTTATTGTGGTGAAAACTACAAAGGGTATCAATTTTGGGTGAGAAAGTGTGTAGATATTTTGGTCATGAATGTCATCTGAACATGTTTATAGCAATCAGCTATACATTGTATAGCATGTTCAGGGGTTGATAGCATGCATTCTTTGTGATGGCTATATATGGTCGAGGGTAGGTTGTCTTATTTGCCTAGTCTTTTGCATTCATTCTTATTGTTGTGGATATCATACTACGTACAGAAGGTATCATGCATATGTAGCATTTTAGTCATGAATGTCTTAAAACATTTTACTTACTAGAAAGAAAAAAGCATACTCGGGAGAGGCTGCTCACTCTGCTCACTCACTAGGCGCCTATAAGAACATGAGCGACTGTCTTTAACATAGTAATATTTGACTCTAAAGATGATCGTTTAGGGGAAAACTGACCGTTGATTTTTATGATCACACATATGGTATACAAGATATCCGTCTCTAGGTATGTAAGAAACAATGGAGGCCTGATTGTTCTTCATGTTTGAACATATATCTTTAAGTTTAAGGACCGGTTAGCGGCAGCAAATCAACAACTTGAGAGGGAAAAAATGGGGGTACCTTTTTACAGAGATGAAACTGATGTGGTTAGACTAAAATAGTTCATCATTACACTAATACTTTACATTTCCAAAAGTTATCTGCAACTTCCTTTGTATAAGGAATTTCACTGTACACAAAGTCAAACTATTCATATTCAATCCTTTTCAGCCTTAACTTAATTTGGGGAAGATGAAGATGATTCAAAAGCAGCTTTATGTCTCCTCCTTATAGCTTGCTTGTAATGATTCGTCTTTCAACAACTTACGGCTAAGTGCATTTAGCATTGCCCTTGAATATTGACGAGAAGCCATTTTCCAGTCCGTGCCAGTTTTCATCATCGCTTTGAACTCTTCGAAACTTATACGTCCATCCTAGTAAAACACACGCACATAGACACACACGAGAAATAAGTAAAACGAAAAGTTGCCATACCACTAATCCGATGTTCGCATACTGTTATGATGTTAATCCTAAATTCTAAACTCTAAAATGATATCCGAAAGCAGAAAAATGAAGTTGGTACCAGCAGTATTACTCAGAAAGCAAATGAGTAGGGTTGAGTAGAGTTACCTTGTCCAAGTCAACATCAAATATGATGTCTTGGATAACCTGCTCATTAGCAGGGCCAAGTTTGTCGTCTAGCAATGCTTCTCTCAACTCATCGAACTCAACATAGCCGCTGTCATTCTTGTCAAAGTAGGTAAAAGCTTGATGGAGAAGTTCATCGTTGTCTATCTTTCTCAAGTGAACTGACACAACAACGAATTCGTCACAGTTCAGTGTGCCAGTTCCATCACCATCCGCCTTTTCGACATATATACAGGAAGGTTGTTAGATAAGAAAATATAATACAATGATAATTAAGAAAAAAATTGGATGATGGCTAGCTACTGTAAGTAAAAGACATACAGAGCAACAAACGGCATTCATGAGGATATATATGCGTAATACGAATTGAAATGGAAGCGCAATTCATAAGTTCTGAATTTTATATTTTCAGAAGTTTAGAAATTGATAGAAAGTGAATGTGGAAAAGAAAAGAAAAAACATGAAAAGGTGTCATGCAAATAAACTCACAGCATCCATTAACATCTGCACATCAGGATCAGTGACATGGTGTCCAATCTTCACAAGACCATCTCTAAGTTCTTCAAAATTCAAGTTTCCATTGTTATCAATGTCCATCATATTGAATAACTGTCTGATCCCATCTATTTGATCGTCCGGCAAGTTTTCTGCCACCACCTGAAGCGACGAACAATTGAAATTAATAATGCTCGTACAAGAGCTACCTTTTGCAATTTTGTGACAGAAAAGAGATTTGGGAACTTACTCTGAGAACTTTCTTCTTGAACTTATTCATCAATGAGAACTGCTTGATCCTTAATGTGACATTTCCTCCCAGAGGAACATTGGGAACTTGATTCGCTTTTCGTATCCAGGGATGATCTTCATATCGGATGCCAGAAAATTATTAGTATAATTTTTTACGCAGTCCAACTCAGAATGATTATGTGAAGGAAAAATAGACATTGCAATGGTAGTCAAAAGTAAAACCGAAGCTTGCTCTACGTTCATTTGGAGAAAATTATAAAGGAAGCTAAAATTCTATGAGCATCTGAGCAAAGAAAAAGAAAAGAAAAAAGGGTGTTCCGTACTTGAGCAAAACAAATTGCAAAAAAGTTATATAATTTTGTATAAAATCAAGCCTCTATAATTATTATTTATCTTTTATTACCTAATTAAGTCCTATTTACATAAATAGATCTACTGGCTCAAGTATGTCAAATGGGGATGGCTAGTCAATTCTCCATTTGCACAACTGGTAAGTTTGCAATGGTAGTCAAAAGTAAAACCGAAGCTTGCTCTACGTTCATTTGGAGAAAATTATAAAGGAAGCCAAAATTCTATGAGCATCTGAGCAAAGAAAAAGAAAAGAAAAAAAAGTGTTCCATACTTGAGCAAAACAAATTGCAAAAATGTTCTATAATTTTGTATAAAATCAAGCCTCTATAATTATTATTTATCTTTTATTACCTAATTAAGTCCTATTTACGTAAATAGATCTCTGGCTCAAGTATGTCAAATGGGGATGGCTAGTCAATTCTCCATTTTGCACAACTGGTAAGAAGTTTCTCAACCTCCTTATTTCTGAGATTTCCAAAAGCATATCATGTTTGTGCACAAGCATATGTAAAAAGTCACATACCAAGGACTTCTTCAACTCCAAGCCTGTTGAAAGGATTTGGATCAAGCATTCTCTTCACTAGTTCTTTTGCTTCCTCAGAAACCTTTTTCCATGTCTCCCTCTCGAAATCTATGCTACCCCGAACGATTGCCTGTGCAATTCCTTCCTCAGATTCTGGACTAGGTATAAATACAACATTAGAAGGCACTCTGGAAAATTTTATCACACCCATTTTGTGCACATATCATATGCATTGAAATTAAACAGATATATCAGAATCAAATGTAAATTGAACCACCTCAAAAATTGAATATTGATTTACCTGCCCAAAATGGTGGAACTCCACAAAGTAGGATATAAAGGATAACCCCTGAACTCCAAACATCAACTTCAGGCCCGTAATTGCGCCGTAAGACCTCCGGAGCCATGTAATATGGACTTCCAACAATTTCACTGAATCTCTGACCTAAATTGGCCAGATTGTGCATCAGTCACATGAAAACCTAGAAAGCAATGAAACAGAACACACAAAAAAAACAGAGGAAGGAGCAGAAGTCATGTTTTAAAAGATACCTTTCTCAAAAAATATAGAAAGGCCAAAATCAATTGCCTTTAACTGAGCATTTTCACTGCTATCTGTAAACAGGAAATTCTCCGGTTTCAGGTCCCGATGTATCACTCCATTCTGGTGGCATACCTGCAAAAATTTGACACAAAATCATCATTTTTTAAGTGGCAATCTATATATATATATTATTTAAATTACTAAACTAAAACATCAAGAGTTTGCCTTGCAAATCTCAAGAATTGTCCTGGTGACAGTGGCAGCAGCGCGCTCTGTGTAATGCCCTTTCGCCACAATCCTATCGAAGAGCTCGCCGCCCTCACAAAGCTCCATGACGAGATAAACTGCCTCTTTGTCCTCATAAGCCTCTTTGAAGCTGACAATATTCGGATGCTTCGGCAAACGGCGCATGATCTCAGCCTCCCTCCTCACATCCTCGACGTCAATCTCCGTCTTCAGCTTGCTCTTCGATATCTTCTTGCACGCAAGCAACTCCCCCGTCTCCCGGTGGGTGCATCTGTGGGTAATTCCAAACTCCCCTCGCCCCAATTCCTTGCCAAACTCGTACTTGTCGAAGATGTTGTCCCCTGCGGTCTTGTCCAGCACCCAGATGATGCTGCGGTGGTGGACAGCGGCCGAAGCCGCCACCGATGACTTGCGTGGCGAGTCGTGTACGCATTGAGGCAAGGGCTTGATGATATCTTTGCTTCGTTTGTGGTAGACGCCTGCCTTCGCAGGTGTGCATACGCAGCTTCCCATGAGAATGAGGTGGGGGTAATTTGGTCAATTAAGTTTTCAACAACCCATGGGGAGAGAGAGAGAGAGAGAGAGAGAGGAGGAGGGAGAGGGAGAGAGAGAGAGGAGCAGAATTCTAGAAGGCGAGAAATTGAAGACGCACACTAATTTTGGAACATCTTTGCGTTTGGGAAGTAGTTTTTGAAAAACAGTTCGTTTCGGTTTTAAGGCGTCCCGCCATTTTCTAATTCGAGCTGTTTGGTTACTGTCAGATTTGACGGCAAAACGTTAGTATTGTCCTTCTCTTGTGGACTCGTCCGCAGTAACGCCGTCAACTCAAGTCAAGCGTGGTCTAGGTGGAAGAAAAACTTCTTAATTCCAAAAATAGATGACAACAATCACCCTTGCCTCTTTTTTTTTTCTTCGTTTTCTCCTTGATATTTTGTTTTGAAATTGAAGGATCCTTGAAAATATAAAATCTTAGAGCAGAACAAGAGGGATCTCAAATACAATATGTCATATTTCAATTTGATGGCTAATATAGCAGTGAAATTTAGAAAGTTGCATTCAAGTAGGGACGGCTTTGTTGTCAAATTTGCCGTCAACAACTCTAGCCTTAATTCCAGGTTGGATTTATGCACATCAGTTGGAAACGTCACTTGCTGTCAACTTTCAATTACCATTCACTTGGCCAATATCTCGATTGGAGATGCTCTTAGAAAGCAATAACACATCGAAGTACATGCATCAAACAAATAGCTTCAACTATAATTGGTACTTGATAGCTATGACCATCATTCTTTAGATGTTACAGACTTGTTCTCGACTTCAAGTTCATGGGTTGGAGTTAACCACTATTAACAGAAACCCATATATGACATAATTTGTTAACACAAACCATAAATAGATTGAGTTAGTTTCAAACACAAATGACATGATTTTGTTGGCACCATCGATACAAACTTGTTTAACGAAGAAAATCATTAATTTCTCTCACTTCTTAATATTGGCTGGATATGTCTAGGAATGCCGAAGGGAAAAGCTAGCCCTTGGTCCTTCCTTTTAGGATGAGTGCACCGTGCACGGCGGGTTGCCACTACTAGGGCAAATTGTATTTACCTCTAGCTAGGTGTTTGTTCGTCAAGTTTTATAACCTTCAATTACACATGGAGTTCTTTACTGCATCAATGCCCCGGTACATTACCAAATATTTGGTGAGTTATGACCATTAAGGACATGCCTTATATCCAAATCCTTATCTTGTCCTTCCTACTAATGAGTGCTCATCTTGCTTGGAATTCGAAAAGCAAGTGGAAGTTCTAACTGAGGATCAAGGAGTATTGAGATGAGAACTAAGGGAAATTTTTATTGAAGCCTAGAGAGTATGAGAGAAATTAGTTTTTTTTTTTTCATCTCGACCATGCTTATAAAATGCATGATTCTATATATTTACACAAGAATCTAAATTATTAAGCTACTGACACTAAATTACAAAAAATTTAACTGGATTAAAAACGCTACACGAAAGTTGATGCTTGTGCTTAATGTCCCATGTATTGATGTATCGTAGAATTTTGTGTACATATGAGCCTAATTGGTAACCATGTACTGTTATATCATCAAGCACATGATCACTTAAACCAACTGAGAGATAACTTTGAAAAGCACTAAAATAAAATTAGGTTTTACTACATTTTACCCCTTCAGATTTGGAGGTCCCATGATTTAGAAAATTGAGCATAGCAGAATGTACGAAAATGGAAACCCGACGGCCCATTTTGATACAGTTGTAAAATACAGTTAACTCATAAAATTACGTAGACTTTCCTAACTGAAAGTGTGAGAATGAACGCCCCAACCTCCCTTCCTCTGTTTTTAGTGTACACAGACAAGAAACGAACACGTAACATTTTCTGCTCCAAGCCTGCAACAACAATTGTTAACGTCTTATATTTGTCATTTCTCAGACTCCTTGGTTGGCTTCTCAAAACTCCCAAGCCTCCTATCTCTCAAATTCCTCCAACTTTCTAGCTTTTGAGTTTCTGAACTTGGTTTTATCTCAGTTTCTTTGCTTGAAGAGCCGAAAGGTACCAATTCTTGGTTTTATCTCAGTTTCTTTGCTTGAAGAGCCGAAAGGTACCAATTCTTGGTTTTATCTCAGTTTTTTTTTGTTTTTTTATATGAGGTCAATTCCACTCTAACCAAGGTTCGAATCCCAGCATTGTAGATGTTACTTCAGTTTTTTTGTTTTTTTGTTTTTTGTGTTTGTCTTCAATCCTTTCTTATTTTTTCTTATTTTTTTTGTGTTTGTCTTCAATCCTTTCTTATATACAGAAAACGATATTTTGGTTGATATCTAAACTTTTTATATATTTATAAAAGGTTCCATTTTTTAAATACTCTATACACACGCAAATAAAAATAAAATTATTTTTGTTGAGTGCATCTATAAATATATAGGATCTATTTTCGGCATCGTCCTAGGCCTTCAAAATCTCAACGTTGGCCCTGTTTATAGCGATATTCCTAATTACATGCCATTGAAAATAAGTACTTCTGTCAATTCTGGCTGTTGGGTTTTCTGGCTTTTCGTTTTCGGAAGCTTTTTTTTACGTTCAATGGTAAATTTATAATTTGATTCACTGTTGGCTGGAACACATTAAGCATATACTGGTCTCTATATGTTTGAATATTTTCTGCATAAGAGTTGCTTTTTTGTGTAGTTACATTGGTGATTGATTGCACCCAATATTTAATTCAATTGGAGCCTTCTTGTTGACCTATTCTATTCTCATCATCCAAAAGTAGTTGGATTTTGGTTTTGACATTCTATGTTTATATATATTAGATATTCAATTTCTTCAACCTTTGGACTTGGTGTACCTACAGACTTTGCAGGCTGCTGGTCTATGTGGGTGTGTATAATTTACAAATTCAAATGCTCTGAGAGTTGAAGACTTTACTTTCTTCTATCTTTATATCATATTGATTAATTTATGATCAATTCATATTCTACATATATATATATGATTTACATTTGTTGGTCTGTTTGGAAGTCTTCTGTGATTGCTGGTCTTAGTAGGCTTCCTTGAACTTTCCCTCATCTTTCCTCCACTCTTGTTTAATTTTCCTTTTTGTGTCCAGTCCTTTATTGTGATATCTTAATGTGACAGTGATCATTGCTGAAACTTCAATGAAATGAAATTCAATGGAACAGATAGATATTGTGATACTATGAAGAGGGTTTCCTCTTTGTCACCAGTGAAGAAGATGAATGTCTCAAACCAAAGAGAAGATGAGTATCTCAGACCAAGATCAAATGGTGCTAAAAGTGCACCCATTAGAATACGATTGACAAAGGCAGGTCCTCGTCTATGCGAAAGCAGCAAGAAGGATGCGGCTGCAGCTGCTTTTTGCCAACCATCAGAAGAAGATCTTGATCTATACGAACAGTTTGGTAATGACAGAGAGTCGATGTGGTTGTCTACAGATTGTTCATCACCTTCTGCCTTTTTTAGAGAGTATAGGTGGTCTGATTCATTTCACTCAAATGAGCTGTTGTTACCTTCTTGGTTGTCATTGCTGACAAGAGAAAATCCTATGGAAGAGGCATCTAATTTGCCTATGCGGAAAGCTTCTCGAGATGAAGACAATAATTTAGAGGAAGATATGAAGGATGAAAAGATAGTTACTTGGCTACTTAGTTCAGCTAAAAGTGATGCAAATGCAAGAGGTTTCTCTGTAACCTCTTCAACTCCTCTTAGCACAAAATCTGATTCTTCTCAGAGTCTAGATTTCGAGAGGATAGGTTTTCGCGTATCTTTATTGAATCTTGATGGAGAGGATAACAAATTGATACCAGGTGCAGATCCAAAGTTGGATTATTTTCCGTCAGATTTTCCAAGTCCATCTTACAAGAGTAATTGGGGTCATGAATTTCAGTCATGTAATTTTAGTAGTGGAGCACAAAGTGAAACATCAGGATGTGATTTTTCATCAGAACATGCTTCTGAAGCTGCAGATTGCTTAGATCTAAATACTGATGAACCACTTTTCTGGCCATACGAACAGAAAATCGATTGGAATTCTGAAGCAACTTGGAACTACTTTTCCATGTCGCCGCGGAAGGACGCAAGTATAACAACTTTTGGAAGTCCACCAGATTCAGTTCAATTAAGCCACCATGATAGGAACATAGATCTCAAAGAAGGGCAGAGGAGAAGGCTAGTGTTCAGCTCAGGATCAGCAGCATCAAAGATAATGGAATTAAAACAAAGATACAACAAGGGTGCACGCAGGACCAATACTTTGCCTTCAAGGTTGAGCAGGGCAACCAAAACTTCTGCGAAAATTGTACCTTTAAACATGAAAGATGATACTGCAGAACTCAAAGATAGAAAAGCTCATGTTGAAAGACCAGTCGGTATGGTTAAAGCTCCTGTAGAAGAAGGTTCTGCTTCAAAAGAACTTCCAATTGAGATGTTCTTGGGCCTTGATGAGTTTGACGGGCATGAGGGAGTTGATTCAGAATTTGATAAAGATGACTTCTCACTGCATCTGTCTCTCCGTTAATTGGATCGTCGCGCGTCTCTCATTGAGCAGAGGGCCGGGGCATAAAGTAAAATCTGGAGAATGATAACAAGATTGGTCAATCTTTTAGCAGATATCTAGGTTCTTACGAGCTTAAATTTGGCTCTGGATGCCACTGTCTTACTATTTTATGGACTTGTTGTTCACTTTATTTCTTCATGTTTCCTTTCGTTTTGTTGCAGGCAGGATTCATGTGCGTCCAATGTACAGAGAAAAATTGATAAATGTATACAGACAACAAGTATTTCTAAATTGTGAGCATAAAATGACAGGCTTCACGTTATCCACACAGAACAAATCATGGCCTGCCTTGAACCTCAGCAGCACTCAAATAAAGTCACCTTATGCACATGAACAACTAACAAGACTAATTCAGCAGACATAGAGCTGTAGTTCACATCACTTGCCAATCAAATAATAAGACAATGGAAGGTACGTAGTAATTGTTGAACTATAAAAATAAAATATAAAAAAACCTATTTGGTAACATGCCGTATTTTTAGGTGAACAAAATGTCCTTAGTGTGCGGTTTGCGAGCGTGCCAACTGATGGCCACAGTGGTGAGAATGCAGATGTAGATGGTGCGCTGGATATGGACATTTTCAAACGATTACGGCCGGAGAAGGAACATTTCTTGATCTTAGGTTCTCCTACCTTGAAGACAAGACTCGGTGTGCTGCTTCAATCTACCAAATTATCGTGCTTGGTGACGGTGACTATGTGAGTCAGATGAATTGGATCAAGATAATACCATTCAATCCAGACTTTGAATTGAAAGTGGGTAGAACAGTCCCAGAAGATATGGTGCCCACAAACACAGCTTGTGAATCACATGAAAACAATGATGGTTTTGAAAAACTTTGTAAGAACAAAGCTCTTGGTAGCATGACGATGGATGTTACAATAAAAAAGCAAAAAAGGTAGAGGGTAAAAACATAAATAGATGTTTTACTAAATTGTAGAGAGAAAAAAAAAACATGATTGAACGTATGAATAAGATTACTAACCACTCATCAATCAATCAATGAGAGAAACTTGGATGCAGTTGCGGACCTATTAAGGCGCAAATAAATGCAGCTACACCTCCCCTCGCCGAAAAGGTCATTATAGGTGCTACATATTGCACATCTGCTCAACTTGGGAGGTTCACTATAGGTTTTTGATGAAAAGCCTAAACGGAGTCAGTCAACTGCACTGCTGTGTTTATGAGCAATGTGCTTGTTTTTTTTTTAACTTTTAAATTATGGCCAAAATTACACATCTGCTAATAAATTCTTAGATCCACGAGTGCCTGGAAAAAATTGAACAAGTCCATAAAAAAGAATCAAACTAACAAAATTACATAGCAAATTGAAGGGTCTCCACTAGTAGTTCACCATGGATGTTTTTTAAATGGCTTCCAAGCCCTTGCACAAACAAATTTGATGAGGATTCGACACATATTTAGTGGTATTTCTCTTTCTAATACTTGAATAAATCCCAAGTTCATAACTCATTCCGTTCTGATTCAGAATCTTATCCAAGTCCTAGTCGTGCACGTAATTATGGATTATTTTCCAAGCAGCCAAACACTAGCATTCACCAATTTCACTATGAGGAACAATTTTTATCACCTACCTGCCACGTACACGCGTCAACCATGTGGCCCAAGTTGACGAACACTCCGTTCTACGCACGCGGGAACGAAACACGACAAAACTGACCAGATATGCCTCCCATTCCTCCTCCCAGTTACTTCCGTCAATTCCACGAGGACTTCGTTTCCAAAATTACCCTTGCATTTTGTAACATTTGCAAAATGACACTAAACCCAACCCCAGTCACAGTGGTCGTCCCCGAAATTACAGTCAAGTGCCAGTGGTAGTTTAGGGAATTCAGTCTGTTTTACAGTTCGGGTCTGAAACCGAAGCTTCTCTGAAGGCTGTTGTTCTTCTTTGGTGTTGGCTTTTTGACTTTGATCAGAACCACTTCTGCCTCTTTTCTCTGAAATTGCAGAGCTTTGATCTTCGTTTTTTATATTTGGTATTCTGATTTAAAAAGGGTTTGCCTCGGATTCAGATTCTCGTGCTGAATTTCTCTGCTAAATTTGGTATATTTGTCTCTGCTGTAAAGGACTGCAGGTATTCTTGCTCTGTCTTTTTCTCTCAATTCTGATGTTTCTAATGCAATCGCACATGGGATTTGATTTCTTTTTCTTTTTTTTCTGCTTATGGATGTAATTGGTGCTATGGGTTTGGCTTAATTTTCTGCAGAGGTCAATTTAGTTCAATTTTTTTTACCATTCTTTGTTTTGGGTATTTGTTTTTTATAATTATTCAATTTATTCTTAATTTTGTCATTGGTTTTTATTTTCTTTGTTTTGCTGAATTGGTTAGTGAATGCAAGTAATAGAATTGCCTTTCCTTTGTTGGTTCTTGTTGGAGGTGATTGACCAATTTGTTTGGTAATTGAATTTCTCTTGAAGATGTTGGTTTTTCCCGATTGAATGTATAGTCTTCCTTGTTCTGAATTTATCTCCATATGTTAGGCTCCCAATATACCACATTGGAACAATAGAACATTTTGGTACAATATATGAACCATGGAACACCCCTCTCTCACAAGCCGGTTTTGTAAGGGCAAAGTTCTTTCCGTGGGTTCCTATCAAGTAGTACAAGAACTGGTTCCTATAAACCAGTATTAGAACTGGTTTCACCACGCAGTTGGGCTGGAGCCTATGGAAAGGGCAACCTATAGGGTGGATTTAAATAATCATTGGTATTATGTATCAGTTAACATTGGTCGTTGGTAGTTTCATTGTGTGTATCATTTGTAATGTTCAGGTACTAATTGCTTGACTTCTTATTTCCTTGTTGTATTTCAATTGCTAGTCTGTTAACAATACAATTTCCTTAACAGCTCCTCAGTATTCTGAACCCACTGTCCTTAAAATGTATCCAGTGTTAAACTTGTTTCACACAATTTGTCGTTAGCTCTTATTTCCTTGTTGTATTTCAATTGCTAGTCTGTTAACAATACAATTTCCTTAACAGCTCCTCAGTATTCTGAACCCACTATGTCCTTAAAATGTATCCAGTGTTAAACTTGTTTCACACAATTTGTCGTTAGTGGGTGGTCTAAGTTGGACAAGAAAAATAAAAAAGCATGAAAGAATTGGTTTAGTGTCAGTTTTGCAAGGTTTTGACGAATGCATCATAGACTAATTTGATGTATTGATAATTGCAAGGTTTTGTTTCCAGATCCAGAGAACTGTCTTCCAGACATCAGGGTACAATGCGTGCACCATCATTGCTTGCACAGTGTTTGCCTGGCTTGGTGCCTCATGAAAAAGGAAGTCATAGCATGTCTTCCATTTCTGAGAGAGAGCCACATCTCCCTTCACCAGCTGTTGAGATTGTCCCTTCAAAGGTATAATCCTATCCACATCTTCAACCATTTGTGATCTTAATTCTGCATGTGTGACCCGATAAAGATAAACTTAATCATTTCATATCAAGGGTTTGTTCAGCAACAGGAGTGGTCTATAGGTTGGAGCTTTTGTTGCAAGAGGGAGGGGAGGTTAACAAGTTGTATTAATTTTCTAACAGTCTCTTTATATACTGCAGACAGCTCACCCATATAAGTATGCGGGCGAGAATATTGAATTGCAAGGACTCAATGTGTTCAAGGTACATCTTTGTTCTACTATTTGTTTTGGCATGTTGTAAAAGCATTGTTTTGTACATGCCTTTATGGAAGATCAGTTGCAGTCTGAAATTGATTATTGATTATAAAAAAATAAAAATAAAAACATTGCTAGTGGTCAATCTATGGATTGTAATCTAATACGCAGCTGGTCCTTCATGGCTCAGTTGTTTATTAGCATTGTTCTTATGTATCAAGACTTTGATTTATGTGCCCTAATATAATGTTGAAATAAGAGATTTCTGTTATGTGTAAAGTGATCTTTACACCTTTTCTATGTTTCATGGTCTCTTCTATAAGTCTCTTTTGTTTTGTTACGAAATATCTTTGATTTTCCCATGTGTCGTGCTATTTAAAAAAAGAATTATATGTTTTCTTTTAAACTGGAGGTATATGGATTTGATTAAATGGCTTTTGGCATGTAGCTTGTATTACCTTTGTGGAAATATTAATGTCTTGATCTTGGTGGATTTCATTGTCATGACAGTTTTTTCATATTGGTTGAAACAGCATAACCGACAACTCATGAGTGCGGTTTGCACTATTATTGTTTAAAATATTTTGATAAGCTTGACTGATGCCTTTCTTAATCTTTAACAGGGAAGAGTTAGTGTTTCTGATATCATCGGCTTCAATAGTTCAGAAATGATATCCTCAAAACCAGATGGTAGGCACACTGTATATGGCATTCCAATACTTAAAGTGAAGCTTTCAGTGTAATTTGGCAGTACTTAGTCACATGATAATGTTACTAGAGTAGTTTCCTTAGATCCTAAGGATAATCAGTTTGCTTGATGTGAGTTTAAAACTGGAAATTCATTTAATGTGCAGGGCATCTGAAATCTTGGGATAGCTCCATTGATCTTGTTAATGTCCTTAAACATGAGATTCGAGATGGGCAACTGAGCTTTCGAGGAAAAAGGGTGGTTGAGGTATAATATCTTGCTTTTTCATGCTTCAATTCAATATTGTTTATGACTTATTGACTTTTCTTGGGATAGCTCCATTGATCTTGTTAATGTCCTTAAACATGAGATTCGAGATGGGCAACTGAGCTTTCGAGGAAAAAGGGTGGTTGAGGTATAATATCTTGCTTTTTCATGCTTCAATTCAATATTGTTTATGACTTATTGACTTTTCACTTTTTTGCTCCAAGTGGTGTGATCATTGTTTGATATTTGATTTAATTCCACTCAGGTTCTCTTTGTACTCGTGATTTATTAGATATCATATTACCAATGACTTACTTTTTGTAATAGAGTGGTTATTTTCTGCCTTATCTTGTGTGGTGTATTACTTAGAGTAATCATCTGTTTCTCATGTTTTCTTGGAGGGGCTTGAAAAATTTGTAATTTTTTCTCTACAAAGATACCACATCTAAAAAATAATGTTAGATCCAAGCATGCTCGCAGAAATGTCCTCTAGTTTTCCTTGGGTAAATTTCAGGATTGTGTAACTAAATGTTTTCTGAACTCTATTTTAGTCGCATTGGTTGAGAAACCTTCACATGGTCACTTCCTGCAAATTTGTGGTTGTAACAAGCTTTATCACTCTTGTGTTGCTCCATTGCTAAGTTTCCTTTTGTTAATTAGTTACTGGCTGATTGGTGGTTTAATCTTTCTATTTGCTGATTCTTACAGCTAGGTTGCAACTATGGCCTTCCAGGGATTTTTGCATGCCTGAAGGTATGCATCAATAATAAAGGCCTTGCTGTTTGTTTTTTTATGCAATTGTGCTGGTTTGTTCCATTCTTTTTCATTTTCACTCTATCCTGATATCTTTCTTTTTCCTTAATAACCAGTGCATTTTTGTGAATTTGGCACTGACCTTTTTTTAAGTAATATTCACTTGCTATATAACCCTTAATATTTTGTTTGATTGACTTAATATTCCTGTAGAAAGTATATTATGCATTTTGTTGACAGGAAATGTTTGTGATTTAAATTGCTCATATATGCAAGTGTTGGTGTATTATTTGGATCAATGTTTGAACTGGATTATATATGAGTGGGTACAGCATTGTGCCCAGTCCATTCAAGGTCTAATAATTGCCTGCCAAATATGTGAAACAACCATACCCAAAAAATAAAAGAGAAGGAAAATATGGGTAACAGAGAAGTTCATCAACAATTATGTAAGAAATGCAGGGCTTACTTTTGGTGCTTGGAAGATATTCAAAGAAGTTGATTTAGAATGTTCATCTAATGTGACTCATTGCTTTATAGGGAGCTTCCACTGTGCACTTTCAAGACGTCAATGCAGAAACTATAAGATGTACAACTATACCAAATGTCCTTGCCAATCTTGAGCAGGCTCGAGACAAGCAGAGCCGACAGCCAGAGAGCCCCCTGACTCCATCAAGACAAACTCTGACCCAGTCAGTGCACTTTTATGCTGGTGACTGGGAAGAACTTCCCACTGTCTTGTCTGTTGTGAGGAATGATGGGTTTGAAGCGACGACAGGAATGCATCTAAGCTTCTCTGAGGAGGATTTTATGGATGGATGTAGCAGCCAAGATGGTAGCATCTTGGCACAAGAATCTTCTTCAAGGCGATCGAGGAAGCTTTCAGGAAGCCGGGCATGGGAGAGGGCTAGCGAGACAGAACAAGGAGGTGGATATGATATTATCCTGATGACAGAGATCCCATATTCGTTGACCTCATTGAAGAAGTTCTACGGACTCATAAAAAAGGTTAGTGCCTTGGCCCCTTTCATCATCTTATTTGAAGGCGTTACAACAATATGTTTATTCATGCTTCCTACTTTTCTCATGAGCAAACTGAATTTCAATTTTCAAATATTTATACTGTGAAATTATCAGTGTTTGAGGCCCCCATATGGAGTGCTGTACTTGGCCATGAAAAAGAATTACGTTGGCTCCAACGGCGGAGCTCGGCACTTGAAAAGCCTGGTAGATGAAGAAGGCATTTTTGGAGCCCATTTAGTGAAGGAGATGTCTGATAGAGATGTATGGAAATTTTTTCTCAAGTGAAACTAAAACTGAAAGTACAGAAGTTGTCAAAAACCGACCCCTAGAACTCAATATGGAATGTCATTCAACATTATTTCTATTTGTATTATAAACAAAAGCTCCTTGTTTTTGTGTTAGTAATAATTAAGTCAAAAATGTAAGGATTAGTCGACAAACGGCTAATCTTTTCTTCTTCTTCTTCTTCTTCTTTTTTTTATTTTTTTTTATTTTTTTATTTGGTGGCATTTATTCCTTAATATGTTGTAAATCATAACATTTTGTAATTTGAATGCTAGATCATATTTTTTTAAAATTTTATTAGCTTTCCCCTTTGGTGTAGAAAGATTATCTTTATGGCCACTTTGCAGTTCAATATTGTTAAAGAAGATTTTGTGTTTTGCTTGGGGGTTCATTGCAGGTTGTAAATTTACTGAAGTGAATTCTTAGAAGTGGTTTTCCCTTAGTTAAGGAAAATGGTAAAAGATAATTTGGGAGTTCATTTGCGCTAAATCATAATGACCTTAATATAAACATATGTTTTTACAAAATTCATTAACCCATGCATGCACATATACATATGTTTTCCATACTATGGTACAAAGTAATATGTTCCACACAAATTTGATAGTGAAAAACACAGATGACAAAATTACTTCTATAGTTCTATTTGCATAAGCATACAGAGGAACTACTTGACAATAATTTCCAGCAACCATAAACCACGGTTGTCATATCTATATATTAAAAGGTTCTATCAAGGGCAACGATGTACGATACACGAACGTCTTTTTCTTAATAATGCTTCTATGGGGTCTGTGAAAGCTAAAAACCTTATAGAAGCCCAAAAGGTACATAGAGTTTGCCTCCTAAGATGCTAAAGTCCTTTGTCAGTTTAACACAAGGTATAACATCTATCCCTGAGAATCAGGATAACATCTTGTCCTTTTGCTGGAAATGAACTGGCCTCATAACGAAAACAAACATTTCTTCAGGCTGCAGAAGCTCTTGACCTTTTGGACTAACAGACCACATGGCAATGGAATTGCCAAAAAAAGATACAGGGCGAGGGAACTGGACATCAGTAATTAGAAACGAGTAACTCAAGTCACTGGATTCTACATAGAACCCTGTCTGCCTCGGTTCTCCGTTAACCTTCTCCACACCATCTTCCCGCAATGCAATAAGGTCAAGATGGCGATGAAGTACAGGAGAGGAATGCCGATGAAACAACCCCCAGATGCAAAATTAACTAGTGTCTGAAAATTTGAAGGCAAAAAGTCAATGTGGCTATTCTAGCATTAATTTCTGAAACACTAATATTAAAAACTGTGCAATATATAACCAAAAGATATGTGGAAGTAAATAATTCTTAAAAAAAACTCGTTAAACTATTTCAAACTCTACTTTAAGCTAATTGCAACAAAAGCAAAAGGAAAAAAATCAACATTCTAAGAGGCTTTGTTTTTCCATAATTAGCAGAGACGGCTTGGTTTTTGTTTATTTATCTTTTCAAAGCAGGAACAACGAACAAGCCTTAGTTGTTTACCGGGGAAAAAAAGGATAAGCCTTAGTTAAGATAAGTTGAGTGGCCATCTCATGACCATCTCATGATCATGACTATGCCTCATAGGCTTGCATAGACACTTACCTCACACATCCAATGATTGTTGGATGCAGAGACACATTGGACAGACCTCGGAAATGCATCAGACACATGACTGTCACTGTACACATCACATTTAAACATTTTTTTTGTTGACAGAGTTGGATACTTCAATTATTGTCTGCACATGTCCCTACACATAATTTCTATATACTTATGAAAACTTTTCAATCTCTTTTGAAAACTTTTCTACATTTTTACTGTCAAGTCAAGTGTGGAGTTTTCATCTTATAAAAAAACCACGCGTTAGCATACCTTGAATCTTACATAACGTATATTAGTTGCTAAATCTGTATCCCTTACATAATAAGTATGTGTATGTGCTGCCATCTCATGTCCTAGATTGGAAATTTACCCTTGCTTTTCAGTGAACATGTTTTTTTATTTACCATGTCGCATGTTTGTGCCCATAATTCATTCTCCAAGGGAGTAACAATCATTAGGACATTTTTATATATTTAACCACCAATATTTTTCACTTAAGATTTTTAAGGTTTGAAATTGAACGAACCCCCTGGAGTGTACAGCAACTCCAGAACTACTAAGTTAAATTATATTAAAACCCCTATGCCATCATGTCTTTATATTCCCACCCCTTCCAAATTCAAGGTTCATCGATGGGACCGTCAAGTATACAGTTATACAAAGTGCAAAAGCACTGCCACTGTGAAGAGAGTGTATCTGTGTGTGTCTGTTTTCGTTGAATATGTGAGATTAGAGAGACTTACCACCATCCCTGCAACAAGATGAATGATAGGAACAAAAAGCTGGTCCACCTTATTCCCTTCTGCATATCCATTGAATGCGATGACCATAGAAAAAGTATGAATTGTGACAAATGCAAGGGCAAGAAGTGCTGTAAAGTACAAGACAAAATTGTCAGACAAATAAAGTTAAGAGAATAAATGAAATTTTCTAATCTAAACACCAGCCAACTACCAAATTACTGTTGCAAAAGTGTCAGAAAATTCCCTTCCACTCTTCCCTTGCTTGTTCTGATTTTACAGGTAGCAACTAAATGCATACAACCATGCTCGAGAAATTATAAAACCTCACTAGCACCTATTTACAAGCATGCTCAAGAAATTAATTCATACAACCAAAAAATAAATGTATGGAAGCAACTGTAAGGCTTGACTAACCAGAAAGAAGAAAAAATGGAATCTTCGAGCATCTGTCAACAAAAAAAGTTCCTGGACCAAATGCTGGTGTTAAGAGGCTGATACAGAAAAACACAGCATGTGCCACTCCATGACCCAAACCTCCAGCTGCATGGTTGAAATAATATCGGGTCAACAATAAGTCTAGTTGGGACAAACAAAAGGTAATCAAAATTTTGTGAGTCGCCAACAATAGTTGGCAAGGAAAGGTGGGAAGGGAAAACATGCTACTTTTCATACAGATCACAGATAAACAAGAAGGGTCAAAACTTTGATTGCTATAACACTTGAAGTACCACTGACAGTTGGCATCCAGAATGAAAACAATCAGAAAAACAGCTTAGAACAACAAAAACCTTATAGGGTGATGATAAACCATAAACAACTCAAAATAGATCACTCAATCACAAAGATCTAAAGGGAGAACCACCTATCAGCCACCCTCCCTTCTTTTTAAAACACATGATGCTGTACGTGAAGCATTCTCATCAATTGCAACATTAATAGAAACACGCAATTGCTAGAACAAAACAGCAGTTTCTTAAACCATTGAGAAAGGGTACCAATGATGGGGGCAGAAGCTATATCTTTCATAAAAAAAGTAATTCTTTCTTAGTAGCTTCTTCTGAGCCCCAAAATTTTGGAATTGAGATGACAATAATGAAAAAGCTGAACTGCAGAAAAAACTTGCTATATGGAAGTTAATAGTAGAACATTTAATATATGATGAATCCAAGTCTAAGAACCTCGCAAAGCTCACCCAGAGCAATTTGCATCTTATCAGTCAGATATAGGCGTGGTTTAGAGACCCTATCAGCAAAAGCATCCAATGTATCTTCCAACCTCCTAAAATAACATGCAAAAAAAAAGATGTTATATACCTTTATTAACCATTAACAATATCTAAATTCTCAAGATAACATGCATCATCGCATATATAACAAAGTAGAGGGGCAAAAATGATTACATTAAGTTCCAAAGGGGAACAGCAGATTCTTAAATAGAGAACATAAACATCCAAATAAATAAAAAAGTTGTTGTGAGATTCCACAAATGGCAGCAAACTTTTTAAATTTAAGAGAGAAAATTGATGGATCTCTATCAAGTCATTTAAGATTAAAACAAATATAAAATAATGCTACCGCTTATGTGCATGCAGAAAACTGTAAGATTTTTGGTATTTGAAAACTCAGAAGTGTGTAAAACATTTAAGAAAAGGACACCACCTAGTCTGGTGATTATTAAGAAGTTGAAATCAACAGCAGGCTCAATAAAGCTAGGGCACTGATGAGGAAGAAGAATATTGCAGAGCAATGTAGATATTGCAAGAGTAAGACTGTTTTTATTTATTTATTATTATTACAAGCAAAAACAACACAGCAGAGCGTTGAAGTATATATACCTAGAAGATACCATGCTCATGTCATTCAAACAAACAAAAACCAAGGATCCGAACTTTCCATAATTACGCCTTACATAAGAATTTCAGATCACAGCTACATATTACACCTTTACTAATACAACCTGATAGTTCTTTGAACACTGTCTAATTCTAAAACCACACTAATTTCACCAGTGAGAAAACTCTTCTCAAGAGTGTTCCACAGAGAATACTAAAAACTATTTGCTACTCCACAAATTATCCTCTACTCAGGCGGAAATATGTGTAAAATGTTTCATACTAAATCTACCCCAACTTTTATCATGCCTTAGCCTTCCCTTCCCTCATAAGAGAGAGCTATAAATCATATTAACTACATCGAATAATTAGACAAGAAAACAAGAATGAAGTACCAAGAAATCAACTTACTTGTAGACTCTCCAGAAAAGAACCCGAAGCCCTTCTTGAAACGCAACCGATGTGAATATGAGAATGCCATAGGGCCACCATGTCGATGATTTGAGAGGCAGAAATGCCCTCCATATTCCCGACAACACGATGAGACTCATGAGCCATAACAATGTGCTACATACACAATTAGACAACAAGCAATATTATGAGCTCATATTACATGGTCTTCACCATAAACCAACAACAAAATGTGAACAAGGCCCTTTGTTTTAGTGGAAACCCTTTCCAAATAACTAAATTTGACCTTCCAATTTGGTAAGTCATTCTTTTTTAATGTCACCCAGAATTTCAAAAACACTTAACATATCACAAACTACATTTTCTATCATAAACCTGACCTTAATTATTATCACAACTACAACATAAGCTTAAATGACAAGTTTCAATGTCCAAAATTACAGAACTGTAAGAACCCAATAAGGAAAATTTTCCCTAAAAGGAAATACACCAAGAAGGAGGGCTTTTGGAGAGAGAGAGAGATGGGAGAAAATATGTGAATAGCTTACCTTGAAAGTACGGTGAGAACCAAGAAGGGTTTTTTGGAGATGACAGAGACGAAGAGGGAGAGAGACGGGCCTAGCGCTAGCAAGGCGTACCCGATCCCTGCTGCTATCGTCATTGACTTGTTCGGGGAGGCTTTACTCAGTAGACTCGACTCTCAATTCATCTATTTCAGAGCATTGCACATTTCATTTCGGGTTCTAGGAGTTCACCTTCTCCTGGCATATTTATGTTTATTTAAAATTAAGTGGTGAATTTGCGCCTGCTTAAAAGCACTTTTTATTTGAAGCATGTTGAGATTTTTATTAGATATTGAAGTGCTGCTTCGAAAAGTATTTGGAAGTTGCTTTTATAAGAAGTATTTCTCCTCATTATAAGCGCTTTTATTAGAAGCACGATTAAAATATTTATTAAGAATTCAAAATGCTTTTTGGAAAAGCAATCATAAGTGCTTTTTGGGAAGCGCTTTTGGATGTTAAAATGTGTATTATAGTTGATAAAGAGACTTCTTTTAAATAATAAAATGATATTGGCAATCACTCAAGGACTCAATTTCACATATGTAATAGGTTAGTTGGTGAGGGAAAAACACTTTATTTGAGTTCGATTTCCTTTAAATTAGAATAGTTTAGAATATCGCCTTATAAAAAATAATATTTGAGTTATATTTACACACATTGCCCTTGAAGGAGTGCAAATAATAGGGAAATTGCATTTTACGCCCTTCAAGTTTGTACGCTTCTCATAAATAAATAAAATATACCTTTTGTTAATTTGGCACCTCATCTTTAAAATGTCGCAATATTAGACACAAAGTTGTGATTTGCTAAAAGTTTGCTCCAAGTCCATTTAACTTTTGTCAACATCACCATTTTAGCATAAATATGTGTTGATACCCAAAATATTTTAAGCAACCCAAGTTCATTAAAAGCCTAATATAAAGGACGGTTGTACTAAGACATGGTCACATGAGGCCATCTCCAGGTGGGAAGGACTATATTTAGTCCTCTAAAAAATAATTTTGTAAGGAATATTGTCATGCTACATTTT
The DNA here is from genome assembly GCF_002207925.1 of Prunus avium. The sequence goes on along the minus strand of NW_018923000.1, from coordinate 111,176 downwards.
AATTGTCTCCAACAGCAAAGGGCTAAATTTAATATTTTAATAGTTAAATGTAAATTTATTAGTTAATTTAATTAAACTACTATTTATATCCTATTTAAAATACATTTTACAAGAGAAAAAAATTTTGGGATAGGATTTTTGACATCCAAGTGTTGGCACGTGATTAGCCCTATAGATTTCTGATTAGATTTTTTCTCCACGTGGCACATCCTATCATGATGTAAAATCCCAACAATTTTTCAAATAGGATTTTCGAGAGCCACGTTTCGGTACCTAATTAGCCCTCCATATTTTTGATTGGATTTTTATCCATGTGGCACATCTTATCTTCATCTTCAAATATCAATAAAAGGATGTTTTGGGTTTCATATCTCACACCTTCATCTGATTCCTCTCCAATTCCTCTATTCAATTTGTATAATTTTTCATTCCAATTCAATTATGCAATGGATTCCAACTGGGGTTCCTCTTTCAATTCGGAATTGGAAGACCAATGGGAGGAGGGGAGATGCCAACTGATGGAGAAGAATGAAGAAGATGATACTCAAAGGCGCAAAAACGACCTTATGGCGGCAACCACCGCATCTTGGGTGTGTGAGGAAACGTCCCAACAACCCTAGTGGGGTGGCTCTGTTTTTGGTCGACCTCGACAATGAGAGATTGTGCACCAAACACTAATGAATAACTAATTCAATCCTAATGCAGTGTACACATAAGATGATTTCAAACGCTGATTCCGGATAAGACGTCACGTTTCGAGCGTTTGCTACATGATGTCCAAGCAGTCAACCTTTTCTTTGTTAGAGGGTGAATAATGCAGGCCAACCCAATTTCTCGACCCACCAAAGGGTAACTGCCACACTTCGAATGATGGCATATGCATCTTCAGCTGATGCGATGGATGACATATTTGGTATGTCTAAGACTTCGTCCCTTGAAAACCTTGCTCAATTTTTTCGTACAATTGTTCATATCTACAAAGATACGTACCTCCGAGCACCAAATACAGAGGATATGGATCGTCTTCTATGCAAAGTTGAAGATCGGGGATTTCCCGACATGATAGGCTCGCTGGACTGCATGCATTGGCTGTGGAAGAATTGTCCAACTAGATGGTAGGGTAGCTTCAGCGAAAGATCTAGAAAGCAAACTATTGTTTGGAGGCCGTGGCCTCTTATGGCACCTGGATTCGGCATGATTTCTTTGGGATCCCATGACCTCAAAATGACCTCATCGTACTAGGGTGCTCACCCCTCTTCGATGCCCTAACGGAGGGTGAATCACCACAACTACACTACTACATCAATGGTCTTCAGCACAACATGGGTTATTATCTTGCTAATGGTATTTACCCAAAGTGGACAACACTTGTCCAAGCAATTCCACAACCTGTGAATGAACAAGATAAGTATTTTTCTGAGAAGGAAGAGGCATACCGGAAGGACATTCAAAAGGCATTTGGTATTCTACAAGCACAATGGTTAATCATTAGCGTGATGTCGTGCATTATATTGCACAACATGATTGTGGAGGATGAATGGGATGACTACATTTGTGGAGATTCCGACGATGATGAGGTTGACCCAAATAGGTCAAGGAAAGCTCTTGCTAGAATATATGATGAGTCTAATTTGCCTCGAGATCCAAGAATTGGTAGGATCCCCATAGAGGAATACATGTGTCGTCATAGGTCAATACATTCTCGTACCGCAAACAACAACCTACAAAAGGATCTTGTTGCACATACGAGCACTCGAATGATGAGCGGCCTTATGACATTATTAGCTAGTCTTTTGTGTTTGCAACTAATAATAATTGACAATACATTGTCATGTTCAAGTCTTTGTCTTGTTCTTAAAACAACTTAAAAATAAATTTAAATGGAAAAAGATGAAGGACAGCTTGTAAAACAATGTGAGAAATTATGTAAAATTATGAAATTAAGGAATGATAATATGTAAAATGATGAAGATATTGTGAGAAATTATGTAAGAATGAGGTAGGTATTCATACCAAAAAAAAGAAACTGCTAGTTGACATCACGTAACGGCTAGGTGACATCAACTGGCCTCATCCAAATATTTAGCTCGGGCTAGCCAAAGGGCCACATGTGGCTCTCATTTTAGGAATCCGCCCTTTGTGTAGCCCACTCTTGGAGATGGCCTGAGGAACCTATGCAAAGCAAAGCCAAATTCCAAGCACAGGAAATGTGAGTCCCCAAGCACATGCCAAGTATTGCTAAAAGCCACTATGTATGCAGCTAGCCAACGTCATGCTCAGAGGAGGTACTTCAACAAAACCATGCCCAACCCATTTTTCTCAAAGGCCTTCGAAAGCCATGTCAAGCACATAATTATGAGAGCATGTCCTTCGAAACCTATGCCTTGGTTCAAGTTTGATTATCCATGAACATGCTTCACCGTGATGAAAGTCATAAGCTCCAAGCCATCATAGCACGTGCCCAAAATGTGGTTACCACAAACTTAACCTATCAAAATCACAGCCACATTTGACCTTCCGACACTCTCTTTTCCGCATCCTCACTCCTTATCTCGTTTCTAGACCGAATCAATGAAAAACCCTAAACCGCCCATACCAAATCAATGAAAAACCCTATTTATCTTGTTGTTTGACTTTGAGTTTGTTCAATTTGGAGAAACCCTAAGAAAAGGTAAGCTTTTTTTTATCTTAATTTTTAATTTTAGTGTTTAGCTCATGAAGTTCTTGCTTAATAATTTGTCTATTAGCCTTCATGCCTTTAGTCTTTCACACATTAATGAGTAATTTTAACTTTTAATTTTGAATGTTTTCTTATTCTGTGTTGATTTTCATTCTCCCAGGTTATTAGGGTCCAATTTGGCTTTAGTTAGTTATGTAGATTTAGGGTTTCGAATGACTTTTTTCAATTTGGCTTTAGTTCAAATGTGTTCATTTGTTTTCTCTTTCTTTTGAACTTTGAATATATGTCAATTGTTCATCAAAATGTTTATGTAAAAAAATCATTGTGCTGTTTGGTTTTTGGGAACCTAAACTAAAGGGGAAAGTGGAATAAGATATTGAATTGCTACGTTTGTTCTCTGATTAGGAAATAAAAAGCACTTTGAAATTATATTTCTATTATTGGAAACAAAAGAGATGTTGTAGCTAGGTATGTTTGAAAGCAGCTGTGTCTTTGTTAGGTTGTTTTCACGATTGTTTGAGATGGTGTATGGTTAAGTTTCTGGTTTTAAGTAGGAGCGTGTCTTTTTGTTTGAGAAATAAGTTTTCACTAAAATGTGAGCTATACAAGACCTCCTATTTCTAGGTTCTGGAATGGTATAACATACATGTCTTCTTGTAAAATTTTGCACGGTGCTACTTAAATGATTTATTTTGAAATTTTATTTCATGGAATCACTTAAAGAAGCCAATTGTACTTGAGGAGTTCCTTTGCAATTGTTGTTGCTGCGGGCTTGCAATTTGTTACTTTTTTCCTAAGTAAATTGAGCAGCACCTATTTTATTTTTCCTTGAATGTTTATTAGAACCTCTATTGCATACGACTTAAGCTGCGAAGCCCATAAAGACATCGACCACAAGTAAGAATGAGCCCAAAAAGTCATCGGTAAGCTGCGAAGAAGTTGGCGGCAACGGCAAGGCCAATATTGTTATCAATAATACAAGTAGTAGTATTGACTAGAATATGAAACCAATAATATCCAGTGGTAGGAGTTGTAGTGGATTGGTGATGTAGAAGAAAATGAATCTAGTGGTTTGCCATTGCCAATTTGCCAATGCAGAAGAAATAATGATTTAAAAGAAAGAAACAAGAGAAGATGCATAAGTTTGATAATCTAGCGGGGCACGGGTAATTTAGGCACAAAAGTAAAAAGCTCGAATAACATCTATACAATAGCAGCAACACATTTCATTGGTCCAAAATATTTTAATTAATTAATATATAATTGTCGATAAATTCAAAAAGTAGTATACCAAACAGTCTTAGTCTTGAGAGGCAAAACATAACCCACTCAAAGTCAAAGATATATAAAAAGCAACACAATATCTCCTTAATCAAATTCTTTTAAAATTTCTAAGTAGGTGGGGCACTCCTGAGGGTTAACTGCGAGACACCTTTTAATTATCATTGTTATCCGCAAAGCTTTGTCGGTGCATACTCATTTTTTATTTCCCCATCTACCAACTTCTCCAACTTTGATTTCTGAAATTCATTTCCAACAATGCATTGTATCAATAATTCTTTCTATTTATTTTACTAGTTTAGTTCTAAATAATATATACAACAAAGTAGGTATTTACCAGCTTTTTAGGATCGCTTTTAGGCTTAGTTTGGTATTGCTGTGCTTTTAAAAAAAACTGCTTCTGCTGTGCTGCAAAAATAAACAGCTGTAAAATGAAGCAGCTAAGTGTTTGGTAATATGTATTTGTAAAAGTGTTGTGAGTATGGAAAACAGTATCAAAGTGTTTGGTAAACTTTTATATAGAAGTGCTGTGAGAGTGTATAATGACGAAAAAGGGTAGGATGATAAAAGTTTTAAAAAATAAATAAATAAATGTATAATTTAAGTTAACAAATAAAATAAAATAAAAATTCAAAAGCAGCCGACACCTTTCTTTTTTCTTTTTTCTCATTTTTATTTGTTTCTTCCTCTTCACTTCCTTTCTTTCTTCTTCCTCCCTTCCCAGTTTTTTTCTCGACACCTTTCTTTTTTCTTTTTTCTCATTTTTATTTGTTTCTTCCTCCTCACTGCCTTTCTTTCTTCTTCCTCCCTTCCTGGTTTTTCTCTTTTCTTCCTCTTTTCCTCTTCCTTCCCAGGCCCCCCATCTCTCAACCTTTTTACCTTTCCTCTTCTCCTCCTTTCTCTTTTCTTCTTCCTTCCAAGACTTCTTCCCTTCCCATGTTTTTTTTAATTTCTTCCTCTTTACTTCTACCTTCCCAGCAACCCCCGCCCTCTTTTTTTTTAATTTTATAAATTTCTTCGTCTTTTCTTCTACATGCCCACCTCTTGGGGATTTGATTTTCTTTTGCTGAATGAGATAATTGGTTGGTAATCTGGGTGTTGAATTTTTTGTTGCCGTAGAGATGATAAACTGTGGAGCTAAGGTTGAGGTTTTTTTTAGTTGGAGGGGAAGAAGATATTCTAGGTCTGTAAAATAGGGAGGTGGGTTGGTGGGGTTTTGGGTTGAGATGGTAGCTTTGACGGATTGAGGAAGAGGAGCAAGTTGCACAAAGAGGATGAGGCGAGCAATCCAGAAAATCCAAGAGGAACGACACTTGGGAGGTTCGAACTCGGGATGATGAGGATATAACATGTAATTGTGTGAAACAAATAAGGGCAATATGGGCAATTTGAAATTTTCATTTAAACCTCCGCATGCTTCTCCTCGCAGCAGTTTTCAGAAGCAGCTCCCCACCTGCTTCTGTTTTTCAGCTTTGAATGACAGCAACTTATTAAATAAGCAACTTGGATTTGTTTTACCAAACACCCAAATCCCCAAAACTTTTTTTCAAAGTTGCTTATTTTTTAAGTTAAGCAACCCCAAACCAGCCCTTATTGTCCTTGAGATACTATAAAGTATCCCTAGCCACATCTATATCTGCATGTTTATCTTGCTTGTTGCCTTTCATCAATTCTAGCACTACAACTCCAAAAGAAAAGACATCTCCCTCACGAGACCAGTGATCTACTATTTTTCCTTATGCTTCATTTAGTTTAGTTAATGAGATTAAAATTCAACTATGACTATTAATTTGAAAATAATTGGGAAAGAACTTATGTTCTAATAGGGTGTCTCCTAGCTCTTCATTATATGCGTAAAAAGTATTTGGAACTTCACGTATAACCGACCAACCTACCTTTTTTGAGTCATCGATATAAAATACTTGCTTCACTTGAGTGGCTATAACAAACTCATCATTTCTATGTCCTCTCCTAATAAGATTGACTAAAATAAATCCAAGCTCCTCATCATGTGTGATACCCTTTGAATTCTCAACCCATGCACACTTAAATAAAGGCAATCGAAACTGATGATAATTAAGCTCCCAAATTTCTTCGATAACACCATAAAAGGTCATATTTGAAACGACTGAATTTTTATCTTTTGCACTCGATACTTACATTGTACTAGCCACTAAGCAAACCCCCACTGTTTTGGACAATTCTTTTATCATCACGTGCTTTGGTGTGGGACTAGCAGCCATTAACGACATAAGCAACATATTTTAGAACTCCCATACACGGTTCTTGTGCTAGCCAACTCAAAGTGTCTCCAATATCACTATTTTCTTGGTTCATTTCACTAGCGACCTAATACCACAAGTGTTAATTACAAATTGTACTGCTACAAGTTAATATGCATCTTGTATATGGATTGATTAATAAAATTTGTGACACCACTTACCCGATCACTAAACCAATCAATGAAACTTACAGTTAAGCATATCTTGTACCCACTTATCATCATTTGCTTTTCTCGGATTAGTCTCTACTTCTTGTGTTCACTACAAAATCAAAGTTCAAAGATAAACTAAACACTTATTTAACATGCAGGTCAAAAGAGTTTTCATAACTTAATGAGTCATTACTAGTTACAATGTATAATGATCGACTGCAGCTGCGTTATCCAACATAGTTCGGTGCGCTTGCTCCCATTTATTACGAGGTACTGATTATATAGAAGTAGTTCACAAACTATAACTTGTATTTAATTGATCCCTATCAACTGTTAGAACTCCAATTGGATTTAAATCTACAATGTACTCTAAGCATAATTCAACAGATTTTTCAGTAATATCACGTTCGACAATACAATCCTCCTTCCGGACAAGTACGATTTTTCACATAACTCTTCAACACTTTCATATTTCTTTTGGACGGGTACATCCATCTCTTATTTTTTGGTCCACACAAGCGCACTTCCCTAATGAGGTGCACTATGAGATGAACCATTATGTCGAAGAATAATGGAGGGAAAAATTGCTCTAGCAAGCACAAAGTAGCAACCAGATCATATTGTATTCTCTCTAACTTAGGCACATCAACCACTTTGTTGCATATATCTTTAAAGAATAAGCAAAACCTAGTTATCACATATCTTACATGATATGGCAGCACATTACAAAGAACAACTGGTAACAATTGTTGCATTAATATATGGCAAACATGTGACTTAAGACCAACCAACTTCAACTCTTGCATGGATACAAGATTTCTTAAGTTTGAAGAATATCCGTCCGGCACTTGATACAAAACAAAAATTTTCTATTTCTTGTTCAATGTACATAAAGGAGCAAGCAGAAATGTTCTTTTTTCCCCAACTCGTGGTGCCAAGTTTGTCCTTAATCCCTTCTTAACAAGATCTTCATAAGCATTTTCTATCTCTACTTTTTGGTCGGTAGAAAATGCAGCATAAAGATTGCATAGCCTTGCATGAACAGAGATTTGATTTTCCATATATTAAAAAATATGTTGTTAAATCATTTTTGTTTGAAGACAACTTAATTATTTTCAAAAATTTACGTGTAAATCATGAATGCAGAGGCACAAACACATATACTGTTGATGAAGATTTAATGAATCATTCTATTATATGTGATCAATTGGTCTATTGCTTGATTGTGCAATATAGTTATCATAACACCTAATGAGTAGGAAAATATAGATTTGATGAACTTGGAGACTTTTTACTTATTATTATGTAGTCATGATTTTTTGGTATTCGAATTTGACCGGAAGAGCAAAAATGATTAAAGAGGCTTGTTCATGAAAATGTCCCCCATCCTCTAGAACTCTAGGTATAATTGTTGGGTTAACTGGGATGGGTTTTTCGATACCGTGTTTGTCGTGCATCCATCAGTTGAACAATGAAACTTAAGAGATATCCTCACAAGCAACAATGTCACCTTATCTTGAGACAACTGAATCTCTATAGCTGTTCAAGTGGTGAGGGGAAATGCTTTTTTGCATAGTGTGCCAATGGGATTTATACCATATTAACTAACTGTGTTTTGTTTATCTTTGCAGGATTTTAATGTGAAACTGTCAGGTTTTAGCTTTAAGAGTTTGGGGCACAAATCTAGGCATATATTTTCACATGTGCTGTATTTACCTCCCGATTATCTTTGTGAAAATAATTTCTTTTTTTAATAGATACCTCTATAATAAGCTTAAGGAGGAAAATATGAAACTTATGATTGGGTTTCTTGACCCTGAAAGTACCTTTAAAGGTGGCCTCACCACAACGTTGGATGAACGAGCAAAAGTAATTACAAAAGTTTGAGGGAACTCTCTAATTACATTATACTATTGATCCCATATAATCCTAGGTGAGTTAACATTATAAACAATATTTTAGACAAAATCAATTATATATATATATATATATATATATATATATATTGAAAAGAATATATAACTCCTACGTGCTAATATGCAGTCGCCATTGGATTCTCACAATTATAAATGATAATAAAGATGTTATATATTTTCGATGAATGATTTGATAATTTTTCTATATTTTGTTTTGGGTGTTCAAGTGAGATTAAATCATATAATGCTGAAATTGGTAAACAAAGAAATAAAGTACCGTAGTGGAAACTGCTACAGGTACTCTTATGTCATATCTGTGCTCATATGTAATTATCAAAGGATTATTGTATAACCTATTTATGAAATCTCATGATTTTCATGTTTGTAGGGCACTTCGAGAGAAGAATGAGGTGTTGAATGTGGATATTGTGTCATGGGATACATAAGGGACATCATTGAAGATACAACCCTTTCATTCCGCACTAAAGTACTGTTTTTCTTTGTTACATTATAAATATTAGTATGCTTTTAGAAATCTGCTGATGTGAATTTATGATGTGGCAATTAGTATAAATTGTTGTTATGCTGGCAAATTACTTAGGAGTTTGGTTCCATGTTGCATTCTCATTTGGTTGTAAAATATGATGTTGCTTCTTTTCTTGAATTACTCTTGTGTTCTCATTTGGTTCTTACGCGCACATCCTTGGGAGTCACCAAACTCCTTGCAACTCTAATGGAAACATCATTGTCAAGGAGTAATGAGTCATTTACGGTCACTGGTCCTCATAAAGAAGCAAAGTAGGGCATCCACACTATTGCAACCCCTTGCCCCCATGTCTGTGTTGGCGGAGCTAGGTTTAGATCAAGAGAAAATGGGAATGAATAGGCCATTTTATTTCTAAGTTTGAGGAGATAGGTTTAGATCGAGAGAAATGGGAAGGAAGAAAATTGGTGGAGCTAGGTTTTTTTTTTTTTTTTTTCTGAGTTTGAGGA
>NW_018923000.1:74219-87368 GCF_002207925.1 Prunus avium | reverse complement strand
ACTTTTGCTTAGTTTTGATGATCCTCTGGGCAATCTGGAAGGAGCGTAACTCTCATTTGTGGGAGGGATCTCGGACTTCTCCCGATAATGTGGCTATTCTTGCTGCGTCTTGGCTTTCGGACTACACCATGGCAAACTCTGTTCCTCACATTCATAGAACTATCGAGCCCCCCAAGTGGCAGCCTCCTCCAGTTGGGTGTTTCAAGATCAATGTTGACGGGGCTCTGAACTGTGCTCTCGGCTTGGGTGGCGTTGGTGTGGTGATTCGTGATTCTCTGGGTAACTTCATTTCTGCCTGCATCAAACGTTTCACTTCTGTTTTTCAGGCTGACCACATTGAGCTGCTGGCTGTGTGTGAGGGCTTTCGCCTGGGTTCTTCCCTTGGTCTCTCTCCGCTTGCCCTAGAGTCCGACTCTCTTAATACTGTGCAAGCTATTTTATCGAGGAATCCTGATTCCTCTTCTCTCTAGCATCTTCAAATCTCTTTGAAGATGCTAGGACTCTTTTGAGTCATCTCCCCGAGACAACGCTCTCCCATGTCTCGCGTCTCTGTAATGGGGCTGCTAACTTGCTTTAATTTCTTTTCTCAATATATCGTTCCCTTTCAAAAAAAAAAACAATACGTTTCTCCTTAACACGTAATTATTATATGAAAGTGGGTGGAGCTTTCGGATTGATTTGTCAACATTTCATGTCCAAAATCCTTTGTCCTGTCTAGCTTTCTCACTGGACTAGGTCTTTGTAATCCGGTATTCATGGAATAATCCCGTTGCCTATCTATATCCCATGTTCAAAAGCCATCGTCAACTTGCCTTGGCTTATAGTATATTAGTCTACACTTTAATAATGGCTAATATTATACTATTAATTTAGATATTCTTTTGTCAGCTAAATCAATCATTGTGTTTTATTTTAATCCATTCCCACCAGCCTCAAAATCCTGCAATGCCAAGCCACCAGCTCAGCTTTACTGGTAATTTGGTGAGAAAGCCTTTGAAATAGAGAAATATATTATTAGGGAACTAATGCGTGTATCAAGGCTGCCCTATCTTAGCTCAGATTTGCATTATTGACCTGACTTCCTAATTATATACGAAATTACTATTTATCGATTCGGGTCCTCTGCTTGGATTTTTTCTGGTAAATAACATTAGTTAGATGTGGAAAGTATCGATTGAGTGGGCATGCTTAAAAAACAAATCTACATTTTGAGAAATAAATTCACCTATAAGCTTGAATATTGTGTAGAGTTGGATTTGGAAAATGTTATTGTTTTTGGAGCTTCGTAATCTTGGTAATTCAATGGCTTCAAACATCCATGTTCATGCTTACTTTCTTCATCTTTATATGAGAATCTCTATCTCTAGGTTCTAGGCTGATTTTTAAGCGTTAATCTCGTGCATGTATACAAAACAACATCATTTTTTGGACTTCTATTTTAGTATCTATCTATAAAATACATATGAAGTAAATTTGCACCAATAATCCGGTCCATGCCAAACATCAGGCAAAATTTAGCCCAACTTATTACCCATACAGGTTTTTAGCCCTATGCAATGCATGGATTAAAGATGGGTTTCCGGCTAAAAACCTTAAATTTAGCTTTTAACACTATGGTTTTGAGATGGCCTAACATACCATTTTTGTTTTCTTGTTTTTATGAACAATAAATCTTTTTATTTGAATTTTTTAATGGGCGAGCTAGCTAAAGTTATTAGCTTAAAATCTAATGATTTTTTTTTTTTTTTTGGTACTTACAATTTCTATAATCTTTCTAGAAATAAAAGTAAAACATTAAATCATATAAACCACGTTAATTCGTAGCTCTATTGACTAATTTCCAATAAACTTTATCATAAAACAAACATATTAAATGCAACTGAAGAACATACATATTATCAAAATAAAAATATGTTAAACAATATAGTTGAAAGTGTACCTATTTTAATGCATATTTATCGCTTGGCTGCAGCAAAATTCATAAAAAATTGGACTTTTTTGTACTTTAGTAAGTTAATTTATACTGGGCAAATATTTAAAACAAGTTAAATATATAGGTTTGATTTTTTTTTTCCCTTCAAAAACCAAACTGGGCTATAGCCCACTGTAGCCCTTAGTGTGGTTGCGCCGCCGCCAGTGCTCATGTCATCTGCCATTAAATATTTTGTTCCAAAAAAAGAATTTCACCTATCAAAATTAAAAAATAAAAAAGAAAGAAACAATGAAAAAAAAAACATGTAATTAAAACAAATTTTTGCTGGCTGAAGTTCTTTTTTTGGAACAAAATATGTAATTAAAAAAAATGAGATGGCAGCATGTGCCACGTGTATTCATATTAAAAAGTTAGTAAATAAGTTGGTGCCCGTAGCGTTATTAAATTTGCACAGGCATGAAATCGAAATGTGCCAAACACAATTAGTTTGTAGCTTGAGAGAAAACAAAACAGAATAATATAGAGGAATCATTGTTAGATCACATTAGTGAACCAGAGTGACAGATGAGGAGATGAAGCCACTTATTACCACGCACTATTGTTTATTCAAATCTAAATTCACTTTATAATGTATTTATTTGACAAATAAATTTGATGAGTTTTTTTTAAAAAAATTTTTATACAAGCCATATATTAAAGGAGTATTAATCGAACTTAGGATCTCGAATGCAAGAAATATCTTTAATCACTTGAGCAACAAGCCCCTTGCAAAATTTTGATGAGTTCAATATTATTGTTCTATATAAGGTGCTACACTAATGTTAGTCTAAACTAATGTATTAAAAGAATTATGAAAATAATAATAATAAGAGGCAAAATGTCACTTTCTAGCCCTCTAATTTGCCATATTTTTCACTTTGGTACCTATAGTTTCAATTATGGTGATTTGACCCTTTTAGTTTGATATCCATCACAATGCAAGGTCACATCTAAATTCCCGTCCAATTCACGTAGAGTAGTATTTATGTCTACTAATGTCATCTACTTTGGTGCTCCTAAAAAATTTCAATTCCTACGTTGAGATTTTGTTCAATTTCTCTAAGGTTCAAAGTAAGACCAAATAGAGAGTAAGAACATTTTGATTCTGATGTTGAAGTAGTGGTTCATCTTGTCATGACATACAGAAATAGCATGCTTACTTTATTCCGGAATTGAATAGAAATTTGAACATATCTTTAAATTAGGATGAGTATCAAATTACGGTGGTAGTGTTAAAATCACATAGAACAAAGTAGAAAGTTGGGTATAATAAGAAGTTTGGGTGTTGAAGAGAGACCCTCACGCATATTCCATTGCTCTCCCCCTTATATCCAGCATCCAATAAAAGAGAATACGTATAGGATACTTCAGCTATCCATTGACCACGAATATTCCAAATCTAAATCTAATCCTCATATATAAGCCATCAGCCGAGCTTATCACTTATCAGCCCATTCTTAGCCACTGGCTTTGTGGGTCCCACAACTCAATCATATAAGCCGAGCTTATCACTTATCAGCCTATTCTTAGCTACTGCTTTTGTGGGTCCCACGACTCAACCATATACCATTTACATGATGATGATGATGTATGTTAGTTATGTTATGTCCATTCATGCATGCATTTCGTGTCCATCCATGCATGCATGTTAGTTATGTCCATCCATGTATGCAGTGCATGCATTTCGTGTTGCACGACATGCCACGTGGTCAAAAGCTATTCGGTGGTCATCCAATAAGACAAGAACTGGCCAACAACCCACGTGGCCCGTCACAATCTCTTAATAATTTCGCGGGAAGCACGAGTCAGCATTTCGGTGAGCAGAAGACAAATACACACCAAGTGGATCCCCCAAACTAATGCTTCCATGTACACCTACAGCAGGTTTGTTATCCTGTGATCAATCCGGGTCCACAAAGTTTGCGCCACGTGGTCAAACGAAGCATCAAGCCCAATGACATTGCTGTCGCAGGGAAGTTAACGCGCGGCACAGACGTAGGGGATCAGTGACCAATGAGATACGTTCCAGAGGGTTCTTTCGTAATATCTCTCCAACCAATCATGGAATGCAATACAACCAAGTTTCACATAAATATCAAATTTTATTTTATTTTAGTTTTTATGAGAGATTAAAAAAAGGTTTTCCTATTATTTTTTATGTCCTTTTTGGTAAAAAGTTGGTGGGAAGGAACCTTTTTAAAACAAATCAATGATTAGTTTGCTAATGGATTGGTGGCTGTTTTTTTGGGTGTCTTTTTGTCTGTACATTTTCTCTCACTCATCACCACAAACCAAAAGCGCAAATTACTATTTTATTTGGTTTTAAATTTTACCCCAATATTCGTGAAGTGAAAAATAATAATTTGCAAGGCAACCAAATAATTAATAATACTTTATTTCGGCTTGAATTTTTTTTATATATTTTTTTATAGCCAAATTGATTTATTTTCTATTGTTGGGAGAGGGTTTGTTGGCCTATGCTTAGCTGTGAAAAATGACAATTATGAGCCGAAAAGAAGAAGAAAAAAGATCTTTTGGGGATATGAGAAAGTTTTGGTGCACACTGCACAACAAAGACCTACCATCTCCTTATTCTTTTGCCATTGCCAATAATTGACGAAGGTTTGAACGTATTTGTAAGAGTTACAACGAAAGTTAAAAAAGGCACCAAACACGTTCCCATCTCCCACCATATTTATAGCCACACTTCGGGATGATAATTTCCGACAAAATTTGATACATGACTCGAAATCTGTATGGAAAATTAGCAGGTCAGCTCATATGATTACATTTTCGAGTCATTTTCAGATTAATTCTTCGTGATCCATTTAATAAAAGGGTAGGTTTCTGATAACCTACTAACCCACTAAAATACGTATGTAACCCATTTATTAAACAAGTCAACTCGCTAACCTGCAAAAATACCTATTTAACCTACTAAAATACCTATGTAACCCGTCAACCTGCTAAACCCTAAACTCGTCAACCCGTTAAAATACCCGTATAACCCACTAACTCGCTAAAATACATGTATAACCCGCTAACCCCCAACCCGCCAACCCGCTAACCCGTTTCTTTGATTATTCTTCATTTTTCTAATTATTTTTAATTCGTTTAATTGCTGTCACTTAGCGAGTCAACCCGATACACGACTTGAAACCCACACGGGAAATGAGTGAGTCAACCCAACAAGACACGTTTATTAAACGGGTTCGATTTAGGTAATGTTAGGAAGATAACATTTATACATATCATCTTGTGTGCCACGTCTCTAATAGGGGTAGAGGCTCCACTATTATTAGAGAAGTGATACACAAGGTGGTTTATAAATGTGCTCTCTCTGTCATTTTCTTTTTTAATTGCTTAGAAGACCTGTCGATTTTTTTTTTTTGTGTGTGGGAATTTTGAGGTTTTGAAATCTTGAACTACTTTAAGTAGAAAATCATAAAACAAAAAAAACAAAATCAATTACAATAAAAAATTATATAACAACTATTTAGTAAATATCTAAAATAATAGATAAATAAAAATATAATTAAAATGTTACTCTAACAATGCTCTATTTTGACTAAGTGCCCATTTGGCATTGCTTATTTGGGGTGATAAGTGATTTTTTTTAAAAAGTTGGGAAGCCCAACCCATGTAAACTATGAGAAAATCACTTATTATTAAAAATTGATGTAAGAGAAAGCTATAAGAGAAAGCAACTAATTAGGTGCTTTCATTTTCTGGTTATGCAGGAATCAATTTCGAAGAGGCGCTGAGTTTAATGATTATGTGGCAATCATTTTCTGATTATGCGAGAATCAGTACTAACAACGCTTTTAATAAAAATTTTACCAAACGCCAAACTGCTTTCTCTCACAGCAAATCTGACAACTATTATTTTCACAGCATAGCAATGCCAAACTGGCCCTAACTTGATATTTTTTGTTAATTTTGAAAAAGTGTGACTTAATTTTGCTTTAACAGCCAATGGGGTTTATCCCAGTGGAAAAGAGCCTTGACTTGCATACTAGTGGTTTCAGGTTCGCACCACCATGACATCGTTTTAGTGTGTGTGTGTGTGTGAAAAACCCTCCTCCCCCTATAATTTAGACTATTGCTTCATTAAATTCCTCTAGGAAGTAGAAGATTGTAGAACTCAATTGTGTTTTTTGGAGCACAACCTTGACCATAAAAGTCTTGGGGATGATAGTGAGCATCTCAAAACGACACTAAAGATTACAAGTATGTACATTGTTGCACTCCAAGTTACTACCTCATTGATAAAGCATCTTTTAAATCATAATTGAACCCTCCCATCTACTAAGTACGTATGTGCATTCCAAACCAAAGTTACAAGCTGCTTATTCATTCTGTGATATATTCCTTCGACGATTACAATAGATGCTTACATCGCCGCATGTTACCATTTTTGCTAATTGGCATTGTGGATCTAGATTCAGCCACCATATATAGTGCTATGACATATTCAACACCTTCAAGACTAAGTTGAAATTCTTGCTAGTTGTGAAATGTGATCCCTCAAATCTCTTATGAGTTAGAAATATGGTCATGACTCATGATGACCACATTCCCACTTAATTCACTAAGTCGACCACCAACCAAAGGGACTCAACCACATTTCTTAGGAGCGTTTATAAATAGGCACGTGGACTATTTTTATTAGGTGATGTGGTAGCATATGGGGCATGATACAATATGTACAAAGTGACCGTCTAGCCCAAAACCTACTGACAATATAGGTGAAGAAGCCTGAGATATTTGAAGTTCTTAACTAAGCTCTCATCCTTCAATATCTGACACTCTTAACAACCTACTAGTACGTGTGTAATAGATTAAGAAGGAAGAATGATTCAAACTTCATACATAGCTTCCCACAAAGTAAAACAAAAATGTGTTTTTAGTGTGTTAAAAAACTTGTGGCCTTCAAATCACAAAACAAAATGAACGTCACTTCTAAGAAAGAAAGAAAGAAAAGGAAAAGGATATGTATCAAAATCAACCAGGTATGGATAAAATGGATAGAAACCAGACGTAATGGAAGATCACTACCATTACCATTACCATCTCATTGAGATGAAGCTTTCTTTGTCTCCTTACCAAGCGAGTATCACCAAAACACAAATTCAAAGGTCTGGATTCATCCACTCACACCAAACCCACCCCTTTCTGGCCTTTTGCTTACAAAAAGAAACATCTCTCCCACGTGCCTTTCTTTCACATGCAAACAAATCCCATCTAACAACATGGTGGGCCCAATCACACAACACAACCAGTCCATTTGGGCCCCACTCTTCAGTTGTCCAATCCTGCTTTTTGTGTACACTCGACCACCACGTGTCCACTTCTGATTTTTGTCTTCTCATCCTCACAATACAGCTGTCCTGTCCACGTCACACAACACAATCATTTCATGGATGTATGTTCATGATGCATGTATGTATGTTCGTGATGACCATATATTAATTAATTAATAATCAATATGGAAGTTTGAGAAATTAAAAAATAAGGGAAAATATTTGGTTGTTTCCCTCTAGGTGCAACTTTAAAAGGCCGACTCTCTGCCTCTCTCACAAGCACTCGCGAGAAAGTTTCACACAGAGAGAGAGAAAAACCAAGAAAGTTTCAGAGAGATGGAGGGCTTCACTTGCGGAACAGAATCTTGGGTTTCTTCCATCCGAAAAAACCCAGATGAGCAAACCCATCAATCACTACAAACCTCTTCTTCTTCTGAAATCATGCTAGGAATTGGAGAAGAAGAATGGCCGAAGCTGAACAGCTTGAAGAGCAAGAAGAAGAAAAAGAACCAGGTTTTGCTTGAAGGGTATGTAGAGGCAGCCGATGAGGATGATTTGTCGAGGACCAAGAGCTTGACGGATGAGGATCTTGACGAGCTCAAAGGGTGTTTGGATCTGGGATTTGGGTTCAGCTACGAAGAGATTCCTGAGCTCTGTAACACCTTGCCTGCTCTTGAGCTTTGTTATTCTATGAGCCAGAAATTCATGGACGAAAACCAGAAGTCGCCGGAGAATTCTCCGACCACAGTTGATTCGTGCCCTTCGGTTTCAAGTCCAATTGCCAATTGGAAGATCTCTAGTCCTGGTGAGTGATCTTTGTTTTTGTCAATTTTTTAATTTGTTTCCATGAAAGTTTTAGAATTTTCAGTTTTGTTGGTGGACATTATGGCTTGAACATTGTAATTCATCTGATCGAAGTGTTTTTCTTTTTAAATGATGAGGGGGGTTTAATTTTTACAACCAAAATGTGATATTTTTAGCTAGCTAGTGTTTGTAGATGAAATGATCATCCAGTTCATTGTGATTTTATTTGTACTGCAGATGAAATGTAAATTTTGGTTGTCTGACTATGGAATTAAATTTGAAATGATGAACTGGGTCCTCAAGTTTTCAGAGTGTTAGTCTTGGTAGTTGGTAGTTGTTTCAGAAAAATTCCTGTACCGTTTTTGTGACTAGCAACTCTACAACTTTTGTGTTTTTTCCTTACTTTGAGATGTGTATGCAAACCAAGTGAAGTTACTCTTGTTTTGATTTGGTTCCCGATTGATCTCTTTACTTTTGTTTCAATGTCACTTCAATACATATAAATCTTCAAACATCTGACCTCTTGGTAACTTTTTGTTTGTCCAGGTGACCATCCTGAGGATGTGAAAGCAAGGCTCAAATACTGGGCACAGGCTGTGGCATGCACCGTTAGGTTATGCAACTGAGAAAAATTAGGACTTTTTGGATTAATGCTTTAGATGAAAATTAAAAAATGGATGGGCAATTTCCTTGATTTGAAACATCATCAAATATGAACAGGTTAGACCTTCATCGGGAGCTTGCGCTTCACTGGTTTATTCTGTAATGGCTCCTGTCAGGAATGATTGTTCCTGCAATTCTAGAACCTGTTGATGATGGATTTACTCTGAGGAAGAGAAAGAGGATGATGAAGAAGAATATTTCAGGTTTGAGATGAACCAAATACCCGAGACTTGACTTAACTGTTCGAAGGCTAAACCATTGTATTGTATCCAGAAGAATGAAAACAATTCATGAATTCAATAAACCATTTTATTTCTAGTCAATGTTTCGGTATCTATGAATTCCAACCTTAGCTGTTGGTTTTTATGCAGCGGTGAGAGCCTCCATTAGAGCTTCACCAAGTACTTCATGACCTCTTAATTTGCTGAGGTAACTAACCTAACTGAGTGAACATTGTGTGTCTTTCTGGTGCTTCTAATTATGACCCTCTAATGAAAGTTATGGTTCTGTTATGCAAACAATGTTAACTGTGCTGACTAACTGTGTTTATCTGTCCTATGGATAGATTTTGTACCCATTCGGCTGGAATTGCAGACGCAATTGAAAAGACATAATGATTTAAACCCTAATAGATCTTGTACCTTAGCTGTTGGTTTTTATGCAGCGGTAAGAGCCTCCATTAGAGCTTCACCAAGTACTTCCTGACCTCTTAATTTGCTGAGGTAACTAACCTAACTGAGTGAACATTGTGTGATTTTCTGGTGCTCCTAATTATGACCCTCTAATGAAAGTTATGGTTCTGGAATGCGAACAATGTTAATTGTGCTGACTAACTGTGTTTATCTGTCCTATGGATAGATTTTGTACCTATTCGGCTGGAATTGCAGACGCAATTGAAAAGACATAATGATTTAAACCCTAATAGATCTTGTACCTTAGCTGTTGGTTTTTATGCAGCAGTAAGAGCCTCCATTAGAGCTTCACCAAGTACTTCCTGACCTCTTAATTTGCTGAGGTAACTAACCTAACTGAGTGAACATTGTGTGCTTTTCTGGTTCTCCTAATTATGACCCTCTAATGAAAGTTATGGTTCTGTGATGCAAACAATGTTAACTGTGCTGACTAACTGTGTATCTGTCCTATGGATAGATTTTGTACCCATTTGTCTGGAATTGCAGATGCAATTGAAAAGAGGGAGTGGATTGGATAACTATTTGTTCTGGTTGTCCCTGAAATTTCATTCGTAAATTCCTAACCACATTTTCTCCAGTCTGTTTTCATGAGCAACGGGTTTTCATGGTTATGTCAAGGACTGGATCTTTCAAGTTATGTTGTCTATAGTTACTGATACATTCTTGCTGCTCTATTTTTCTGCTAGCATGGTGACAATCTCCTTTTGTTATAAATTCTGCAACAGAGCTGTCGAATGATGACTTTAATTTTGGAGACGTTTATAGTCTGCCATATTAATTATTGAATTGTAACCAGGAGTGTGGGTGGGAAGCTCTAAGAAGCACCATCTTAGAAAGACTTTCAGAATATTTCTTTGCCCGTCATTGAGGGCGCTGTCAGAAGGTTAGATGAAGGATTAAGTTCCTTTTGGGATAAGATGAAGGATTTGCCTTAGTGTATGGCTCATAGGTTGAAGAGAATTGCTGCCAGCCATGTAGCAGCCATGGGCCTATTCAATATGCATTTTTGACTTGTCTAGCTCGTCTCTGAAGAATTTTCAATGTGATTTCTCACTAGGTTAGAAGCATTTACAAGCAAAAGGATTCATGTTTGGCCAATTACCTGTTTGGTGGCGTTGGATTTTAGGAGTCTAAACTTGTTTTTTTGCATGAGTTTGATTTCTTTTTCACAAATCAATGGAATATATCATTCTTATTAATTTTTTTTTCTTTTAGCAAGTGATATGGGAGTTCGAACTTGAGACCACTGGTTTACAAGTCAATGCCCTTTTTCCACTGAACTGGACTCCTTTGGCATCATTCTCATTCTAGTGTTGGGAAATTCTAGAAATGAAAAAATTTGCAGTAAAAATATGGAGCTCATTCTTGGTTAATTTTTTTTCTTTTAGCAATTGATATGGGAGTTCGAACTTGAGACCACTGGTTTACAAGTCAATGCCCTTTTTCCACTGAACTAGACTCCTTTGTCATCATTCTCATTCTAGTGTTGGGAAATTCTAGAAATGAAAAAATTTGCAATAAAAATATGGAGCTCATTCTTAGAGAATGCTAAACTCATTCTTGAAGGGTGGTTATTTTCACACGCTAATTTTATCCGGTAGCGATCATTCTAAAAATCGCCACGATTTCGTGATCTTAATCCCCGTTTCGTACACCAAGCACATTCCGAATAAATTGTGGATTGGAAAAATATTCAATTCCAGAAAACCAAACAAAATGTGTATGCTATAGATAGGGCTTTAGAATCACCAATAGCCTAAAGCTTTGATGGCGTCCCCTCTTCTTTTAAAATAATTAGGGTAAGTACAAGTCTTGAAATTTTGAAAATCAACATGTAATCTTTTTAAAGTGTCTTATCAACTACGCTAGCTCATTATTTAACTCATTTTTGTTGTACCAGCCTCTCAAATGATTGGCTGGTGATCTACTTACTATTCTTGGTCCAAGTCTTCGTTGTCACCAAGTAAACCCTAATTAAATATTGGTCTTTCTTTTCTAACGTATACAACCATTTCAGTTTTTGGTCAATGAATCATTAAACATTACGCCGTGCGTTAAATATGTTTTCTTAATTCACGTGTGTACGTCTTGATCACAATTTCTGTTGACTCACGTAACTTGTTTCAAATGTTTAGACTTGTATTTTCACCAAAAATAAATAAAATTGTTTAGACTTCTATTTGTCGCTTCTATATAGAAATGAAACAAGATTTCTAATATATATATTTTAACATTTAGGAATATTGGAAGAGTTGCTTCTTGTGAAATTATTGCAAGTGCACAATCCGCACTATATAGAGATAAGTGAAGTGTCGTTCCAATGAAGACTATAATCTTCTTTTTAGTATTAATTATGATTAATTCAGAAGTTTATTTGAACAATTGAATAATGAGAGTGATTGATTTATTAAACTAAATTAAAATAAATATAAAAAATGACAATTTAATTATTAGTGGAAAATCAAGTTGATGAGACACTAGAGTATATATATTTTTTAACATTTAGGAATATTGGAAGAGTTGCTTCTTGTGAAATTATTGCCAGTGCATAATCCGCACTATATAGAGATAAGTGAAGTGTCGTTCCAACGAAGACTATAATCTTCTTTTAAGTATTAATTATGATTAATTCAGAAGTTTATTTGAACAATTGATTAATGAGAGTGATTGATTTATTAAACTAAATTAAAATAAATATAAAAAATGACAATTTAATTAATGGTGGAAAATCAAGTTGATGAGACACTAGAGCTTCTGATTTCACCATAACCAATTCCACTTAATTCTTATAGCCAATTAATCCTAATTACTACCCATGTTGATAGTTGGTTTCTCCTAATTCATTCAATACCCCCTCTCGTGCTCAACCAAAAGTATTCTCAATTAACAACTCATTCTCTCTTGAGCAACGAATTTAGAAAATTAAAAACCCATTAAGTTCTATGAGAACCTGCAAGAAAACTGCATGAGTCATGTTAGTCCCTCTCGGGCACTCATTCAAGACAAGGTATTTGTTACGAGAAGCAAACACAAACATCTCCTCTTGGTCTCCATTTGGATCATCAATTAAATATTAGCTAGATATTTAAGCATACATTAACAAATACTCAACATGGAATAGTAATAAGAAATTAATATAACTATAAAAATTAAGTATTCATGGCTAGATAGGCCTAGCAAGATAAATTAGTTCATGACAACAGAAAAGATAAACAAAAGAATTGTTGTCATAAATCCGATTTGGCAAATAGATTTTATCTCTGAATTCTCCACATCAACACCTTCGTAAGCTCTAAAAGCACTGCGGCAACAACTCTTGGCTCTCTCTCTGATATGTTTGTGGGTGTATTGAAATATGGTGAAAACCATATGGTAGAAAAAATCCCCCTTGGCTCTTAGGTTAAAGCTTTATATTTATAGGCAAAGGGAATCCTCCAAAAATAAGGAAAATAGATTTTTCGAGAATAGTTGGGAAAATAATGGAATACCCATTCTAAAAAGGAGACAAGGTACGGATGTGCTTGGAAATAAAATCTCCAAGTCAAAGAAGGAGAGACCACGCTAGTTCAGCCCACCAATTCACACGCCCTCAACTCCAGATAATATTAATTCAATTTCAGCCCATGGATTTGTTTGGCCCAATCAATGAAGTTAACACAATGAAACATGCTCTCGGTTATTCTTTAGCACATGCCTTCCACTAGAGGTGTCAAAC
>NW_018923000.1:6118-68332 GCF_002207925.1 Prunus avium | reverse complement strand
GTGGTGGTGGTGGTTGTGGTGATGGTGGCGGAGGATGAGGAGGAAGAGGATGTGGTGGTGGTGGCTTTGGCGGTGGTTGTGGAAGTAGTGAATGTGGTGGTGCAAGTAGTGGAGTTGGATGTGGAAGTGGAGGTGGTGTCATTTTTTAAATGAATGATGGTATTTTGGGAATTAAAAAAATTTATTAAAGGTTTATCTCTGCTTCTTTTGAAAGCAACTTTGAAAAGCAACCCAGAGCCTGCTTTTAAAAGTTGTTGTCAAAAGGCCATTGCTTTTAAAATAATCGGGATATTTTATTTTTACCAAACACCTTAAACTGCTTAACTTTAAAGTGAATTAGGTTTCTAGCGAAAAAAAGCAATTCTAAACGGGGCCTAAGTCTGGATAGGCCAGAATCACTTATGGGAAGAAGCACCTCCCACTTGCTTCTCCAAAAAATCATTTTTTGTGATTTTAAGTGATTCTGGGGAGAACCACCTCCTGTGTGCTTCTCCATAAAATCACTTAAAGTGATTCTCCACAAAAGTGATTATTGGCTTATCCAGAATCACTTCCAAACGAGTCCTAAAAGTACTTCTAGGTTATAAAAGTTTTTCCTTGAAAGGTACTAATATGTGCTTCTTCAATAATCACTTCCAAGTGCTTTTTCACGGTCAAAATGATTAAATTTTTCTTTGATGTTCTTCTAATAGAAACACTTCTAGAATAAGCACTTATAACCATATGAGCACTTCCACCCATCTCCTTTTGCCATGGAAAAATGGGGCCTAGGCTCCAAAAACAACCCCCACCAAGGAAAAATTGACATGGCAAGAAGTGGACCCCATGAAACTGGGCAAGCCTTGCCTGGGCTGTTGTATGGGCAAGCAGACATCAGGGACCAATTTAAATACCCAAACAATTGAAGAAAAAAAATCAAAATTTTTTTTTCTATAAATACCTAGCCATGTTCTTCACTTCCCACACCAAAATCCATACAAATTCCTCTCCTCATATCTCATGTGAATAGTAGTTGCCCTTGGGTTGCAATGGCAATGGATGGGAATGCATAAAAAAAATTATCATGACAAATGGGTGGAAGTGCTCTAATGAAGCATCCCAAATTGGCCCTTGTTCTTTTCATTAATATATTTCAATTCATTCAATACTAAGAAGGATTCCATATTCCTAGTCATGGCAGACTTAAAATTTTATATTTAGGAGCGCGACACAAAATTTGATTGTATACTCATCTTGGACCAATAGAACCATTACTTATAAAGTACTAGGTGAAAGAAGAATGACCACATTTACTTGTAAATGACTGGTCTCTGATTTGAATCTCAATGTCACATCCCCTTTTCTACTCATCTTTTGTCTACTTATACTCATTTGTTTGACATTTTATGTTATAGTAAAAAGTAGGGCTGGGTGGTTCGATAACCGTGCCTTCGAAGAGCTGCCGACCACTAAACTAGATGTCATCGGCGTAGCATTTTCGGATACCGCCGTCGCACTGAAGAGATGCAAGACCAACTACAATCAATAGGCTGAGAAATCGGTGTGGTCTGGTGAGCATCGATGGCAGTGGACTGAGACAGAGAGGAATGGGTCGGAAGAGGCTGAAAGAAAGAAAAGAAAAAAAAAGGAAGGGGAAAAGGAGGAAGGAAGAGAGACTGGGTCGTGAGAGGCTGAAAGAAAGAAAAGGAAAAAAAAAAAGGACGGGGAAAAGGAGGAAGGAAGGGGAGAGAAGGCTGTGGGCCCCTTATTTATTTGTTTTTTCATATTTCCACATAAAAGTTAACTAAGATTAATGATACGACACATGTCGTCCTTTGGAGGTGGTGGTGAGGGTACACCTCTCGTTAAGGGTGATGAGTAAAAATGCTCCCAGAAGAAATATATAGAAACCCTAACTTTTAAAAAAAAATGTTTTTAGTTCTTTGAAAAAGTAATAAATACTATTATTATACGAACTTTATAGAAGAAGGATCAGTCTAATGGTATTTGAGCATTATACTAACAACATAGCCAAGGTTTGAGTCCCTAGTGCGCACCAAATTTTTGCAATTATTAGGCAACAATATAGTGGTGGTCCTGCTTCGGTCAGTTCTCTTGTCGATTTCAATAATGTTAATTAAAAAACAAGACCAACTCGCCAGAATCGGTCCGGTTTGGCCGATTTGGTAGGATTTTCAGTATAGAAAATTTGGCATAAGTCCAATTATGAGGAGAGATTGTAAGTGAACAAAATGGGAGTGAGAAATTCAGCAACAACAAAAAAGTTTTCATTAATAGTAGGGCCATAAGTATAAGAATGATTATTCTTCTTCACATATTCTTTGTGATTATTGTTTTCTTCACTTATTATTCACATAAGTATAAGAATGATTATTCTTCTTCACATATTCCTTGTTTAGAGGGTTTGTAATGGCATTCTCTATAATTGGCTCTATGTATGTATGAATGAACTCTCTTCTTGTTCCGAAAAAAAAAAAAAATTTATAAAAACTATACATTATTATATGTACTAAAACGGGTGAGGGGAAATTCAGTGTTGGCCCTATATATCTTTGGGAACACAAGTAACCTATAACATCAAGAATTATACATAGTATTACTAAAACTAGATTAATGTATATATAATATACAATATAGTATACATAACATACAACTAAATAAGATAATAAAAATTTGGGCTGGTCCCTAGACGGGGGAATGCCTCCTCTCAATTGGGTGGGCCTTCTATTCTTGTGTGCCAGATGATACATTCACAAATGAGCGTATTTAGAAAGACGATTAAGACAAGGAGTTTATAGCTCAAATAGTTAAAAGCATTTACCTCATGCACCCGACTCGAGGTCCTAAGTTTGATTTTTCCCTCCTCAAATATCACTAATAAAAAAAATGATATATTTTTATATTTAATTTTATAATTAGCGATACAAGGCATTGGGGACAGTGGCGGACCTGTGTAGGCGCACCTCCCCTCAATGGTGAAAGCCATGGAGATTTGCCCCTTTCGCACAGTCTGTGGTGTGCCCTCCACCTGTTTGACAAAATGCCTCATCAGACTCAGTGAAGATGAACTTTTGTTTTGATGTACGAGGAAATTTTGTTGTTTTAATTCCTGGCCAAAATAACGGCATTTTGGACCAGGAAAAAAGTTGAAGAAAAGAAACCTGCAATATTCATTAGTCTTAACGTACAGGGTATAAAAAATTCGTATTAAAAAAAAAAAAAGGAAACCTAATCACCTAACCTCCTACAAAGAAAAAAGAGACAACTTTAATCCTTAGCGTACATGAAAAAAAAATGAAAAATGAAAAAAGAGAGAAGAAACCTAACCTAACCTAGTGCAATAAAAGATCATTGATCCCATCACATGTAATCTAACTCCAAGTCCATATAAAATCTGAATTGTATTAATTATATCGATCAAGTCTTGTGTTAAGAAAGAAAATATTATATTGATCAAGTTTCCAAAGTAAGTTAGAATGTAATTCATTGTTAAACTAGAGCAAACTCGAGCATGAAGAGACTATGCTACGCATGACTCAATATGATCAATTATGATTAGTTAGATTAATTTATAATTTGATATAAATTTTGATTTGATTAATTGATGTTTATTTTAGTTAAATTAATTGATATTGATTTTGGTTAGTATGAGAGTCTGCTACTGATATTGAAGATATTGACTAGTTGATATGTATTTTGGTTAATATTGCACCTCCCCGAAAAAATTCTGGATCCGTCACTGATATGTATTTTGGTCATTACGTGTAAATTTCAAGTACATCTTTGGAAAATGCTCTTAAATACTACTATTAAGCCTTCACAAACTCTGTCTATAAAGAATATGCATGAAGAACCAAAATCTAATTTTCTTCTCACACATGTATGAGCTTCAAATGGATTAAAGTTACTTGCCCACGTTTGTAAAAAGCATGAGGAAAATGAGTGTAGAAAGGAAACAAAATAAAATAGGAGCCTTGATCTTGAAAATCTATAGCAAGGAAGCAAATCTTTTGCTCATGTAGTTATTTGCACTCTTATAGGAATAATTCTGAGATTCGGTGTTTGAAATTCTAGGAATAATTGTTACATGATGTTTTGTTTCTTTTATGATTTTAGGAAAAAAGAAAAGGATGTTGACCATTTTGAACAATTGTACAATGCCACTTGCCCTTTAGTTAGCATATAACTTCAACTTCAAAAAATTTTGATGCCTTGAAGTATATATATGTATGGAGGGAGTTCTATTTGACCAGGGCTGGCTCTGAGATTTTGGTGGCTCGAGGCAATGCCAAAACGAAGGCCCTACTTACAAGTGAAAATTTATTTCAAAATAAAACACCTTCTATTCATGAAGTTGTTTCACGTATCAACACTTTTCTAACTCACTATTGGTATCATAATAATATTTTATTTAAGAAATGGAAGCATAAAAATGCAAAAGCTTATGGTTGGTGGAGTCCACCTAACGACAATTACGTTAAAATAAATTTTGATGGTTCTGTAATCCCTAATGGTAATTATCCTGCATGATTTATCATTAGAAATACAATGGCGAGGCCTTTAATTGCAGGAGCATTCCCGATTGGATATTCTTCAGTTCTACAAGCATTGGCACTAGCTTTAAAGCAAGCCCTTATTTGGGCACAAAGACTAAATCTCAAGAGAATAGAAGTCGAAGGAGATTCTAACATGAACACATTAACCATCATATAAAGAAAATGACTTCTTTCTTAACGCCAGCAGGACTCGAACACGAATTTGGTTCGAATAAAATCAAAGAGAAACCATTGCTGCAAGATGGAACTTCAGAAACCTTGATGTTAGCTTCTTGTAATTGTATATGGTCCTTGAAACTATTAACTTGTAATTGTATGAAGCAAACTCATTTCACATTTTCTCAATGATCGTTACATTCTCAGTTTTTACATCTCATGCTTGACCTGATTGCGCGTGTGATGATGGAATTTTGAAATCAGTGTGTTTAAGAATGGCAAATAAAGAAACTTGAGTTGATGGGATTGTTAATTTATCAGATTCAAAATTTTAAAAATTTATTCAGCATAAAGGAAAGCCGCAATTTGCTAGTTTCCATGCTTTCCAATCTATTCTCCTTTTCCTTTGATCAAATAATTCATTTCATCCAATCTGTATATGCATACAAACCCTGATGGTCTTAGTTTTCCATGGTTATTTTGGCGAGTCAGACACTGTTAATCGAGTCCGCTCTGATTCACAAATTACACAGTATGTGCAGAAATGAATCATACATATACTGAAGTTAGGAATGGGAAGGGGGAAAACAAGCTTAGTACAATTTACTAATTCAGAGTTGTGCTGCACAAATCTGTTGGTAGGACAGGGTAGAGACTGTCTAAAACTGAATATATTAAGAGCAACTCTCCTTAATTATACCGAAATTTTTTGTGATAAAACTCCTCACCTAAACACACTCGAAGGGTGATCAAAATGTGGACATATACAAATCCCACGTACATGCATAAATTATATTGAATGGAAAAAAAAAAAGGCATACATTAATTATACTTTAGATGATGACGACGTATTTCACAACCACACAAAATGAAAAACTAAATATTTTGCAGAAAAAAAAAAGTTTGGCAATTGATGTAAACCAAATTAGATTAATTTGATAATGATTATGGAAATTTACAATCAAATTAATAGTACTAATTAGTATATGAAGATATATAGTTGGTGTCCCTCTGAATCCTTCTTTTGATGAATGGTTTAAGGTCAAGAGAGTAGCTAGGAATGAGCAACTCAAAGGTCTCTCCAAGGAATGGGAGGCCCACAGAACCTTTTTAAAATTTTAAGATCTCAAACAAAACAAAGATAATGAACCAAAGATAAGAAAACTTACAACAACAAAGTGAAGATTCGTTTTAGACCCTAACAATAGTCCCATCTGCATGAATTGTGGCATTATCTTTTCGAATAAACATCTTTTCCAGGCGCAAACCATCGTCGCTGCCGTTTGCACCAACTGCCAGAACACGCTGAGTCACCTGAAGGTTCCGCACTCCCAAACCTCCCCATGAAAATCAAATTCTGCTTGACGAAAGAGATAATGATAAAACCAATTAGTAGACGACAAAGCCTACATGCCAAGAACCAAAAGGTAACCATGGCTGCTATGTAGTCCAGCTCTAACTAATACATTTCCTAAGTTCGACTAGCAAGAGTTATGCTTATTATCTCAGAGAAACCTCATTCAATCTACTATTATTTGTGTCCCAAAAAATCAGTATCCATCCCTTTGAAATTTTGATATTCATAAGTGAATTCTCTAGACACAAAGGTATTGGATGATATTTGATGCAAGGATTGGAAGGATACGTACAATTGTATCCCCATCGCCGACACCACCACTTGCATCACAAGACCCATGCTAAGTTAAACCTGGAAGATGTCTTCTAGAATAACTTCATTTAATGGAGTATAGTGTCGCCGCATAACCTGAAATAATGGATTAATGACAATCACAAATACATAATGTCCTCGGATTATCTCATCACTGGAAACAGAAAAGAAATTTACATAAAGGCATCATCAGATAATTTCATGTGCACCTAGTGATATGCATCACTAGAGCTTCAAATAAAAATGATCCGATGGTGTTTCATCAATAAAGTACCTCAAGTAGTTCTTTAAGGCTTTCAACATATAATCCCACTGACTGCAAACTTTGAATAAAGCGATTCTGCCTGCAAATTTCACACAAACATGGAGAATCAGGTTTTTTTTTCATTTTTTGAATTACTTTTGATAAGTAAAAAATCTACAATCAGATAATTAAAATGCATAACAAGCATGCATCTTTCAATAGAGTCAAAACTATGTGAGCCACAAGGAATTGTTTTCATGTTTTCTTTTAGTTATTTGAAAACATGTGAACCATCACTCCTATATTTGGAGTAACGTATTATGGAAAAATACATGATACATTTGATATTTTTTTTCCAATTATAAGGCTATATGAATGGCATTCTCCTAACTTACTAACTATTAAAGAAGCATGGGCAGCGGGGGAAGGAATGAGAATGGTATAACACTTAAATGCTATTTAAATGACAACGTTAATGCTTTGGGCTAGACTGAAAAGAGACAATTGTTAGATATACTATTTCCAACTTATTTAAATGGGATGCAACCTTTGATCTTGAATGAACAGCAGGATCTGTACTTCGAGAAACAAGTCTGGCTAGGGGAAGCATCTCAGCAACGTCAGCTCTAGGAACTTCAAGTCTCATTCTCCACTTCCCCATAGAAGATAAGACACTACCCAGATGCCCAGCCATTGCCCTTTCCAACAAGACACACTTTTCCCTTCCAGCTGGGTTGCAATCTCACGTGCCAGGAAACACATATTTTCCCTGAAGCTCATATCGGCTATTGCTTGCTCCAGAACTGTTTTCTAAACAGTGATCTAAATAATGGTACATTAACAAGTACCAATGTTAGACATGTTATACAGAAAAACAGTAGTTGTTTATGAGAAAGTAACACAACACGGAACCCCAAATAAGTGAAGATAAATTATTGTTGTCTTTAATGTATTGATCTAATTCAATCCAAACGAGTTTGAAATGGCTCTAGTGCATCATTCCTTTAGTATATCAGGGACACAATTCAATGTCATTATTGTAAATCTAACCAAAAACATTGAAATAACAAATCTTGAAATTCATGGCTAAATATACTTAAACGAACTGTTGTTAATTTCTGGGATATTTACTAAAGCAAGAGAATCAAGAGCATCTCAACTGAGCAAAAAGAAGAAAAATAACCAAGTACGGAAAGCAGAAGAAAACTACGCATCACAAGGGCTTTACCTAGTACACCACTGAATTTCGGCTGAAGTATAGATAGCAGTCCATGACCTCTTCGTTTCTGAAGATTACGCTGAATTTCCGCCTGAAAGCAAACAACCAAATAAACATTTTAGAATCTAAAGGCAACCAAGTAGAAACAACTACCACAGAATAATCTATTTGTGAAGCTTCAATCAGATTATGATTTCTTTTAAATATTATAAAAATTGTTTTTTAAAAAACAAACAAGGTTATGATTTCACTGAACAGCATAACCCAGTTAGAATGAGCAAATAAATAGAATGGATTAAAAAATAACAGCAAAAAACCAGTGACATTATTACCCAGAATGGCCAAGGAAAAAAATTGCACTGAATGCCAGAAAAACTGTTGAAAAATTTCAGGGATTTTTCACCTCTGAGAAATACCTTGAAGTGATGACTAAGGATAATGGAATACACTATCTACTTAAATTGACCTTACAACAGTTTCTGACCTACTCTTGAAGGCGATGGAATAAACTGTAGATGCATTTGATTTACTTGCAACAAAAACGGTTTCTGATCTATGTTATGCACAAACTAAGCATTAAAACAAAGCAAATAGGGGATAGAATGGAAAGTTTGAACTAGATGCATTAAAACTTTTTACAATTATTCTATCTTCAAATCGATACAACAAATAACCAAATAAAATAAAGATAAAAGTTCTTAAGCCGCTAAATTGATATGAGATAAGGATCCTATACCCGACTGGAGATTTTAATTTTTTTGGAATAATTCTTCACTGCTTAAGAGAAAGGCTTTATATGGAGCCAATGACCCCAAATCAATTAGCTTTGCATTCATCCACAAGCTCCAGAAGTTTTGCAACCTCGACAGATCCCTTCATCCAACTTTTCCATATTGGTCGGTTAAGGATCTCAAAAGTTGCCTCATTAGGTTGACAGCCTTCTAGAACCAGAATTTTCAATAACGAGAAAACGTCTGAATAAGTACCTCTCTGGAACATTGCCTCCAATAGGGTATTGTAAATTACAATACTTGGGGCAAGCCCATTCTCTACCATTTCATCCCTCAGCTTAAGAGCAACAGATGCCTTTCCTTCCTTGCAGAGGCTACTAATTAAGGACCCATAGGTAAAGAGATCTGGTTTTAGTCCTTGGCTGTACATGTCATTAACCAATTGATTAACCATCACCTTATTGCCCTCTCTTATGAAGGCGTGAATAAGAATATTATAAGAAGTTGTATCAGGGAAAAATCCAGTGTTTCTGAGATGCTTAAAAACCTGTTGTGCAATTCCAACTAAACCATTCTTGCAAAGGCTGCCTAGCAGCACATTAAAAGTGACAATAGTGGGACTAGAACCATTGCACGTCATGTAATCCAAGAGCTTCAAACAGTCTGAAAATTTTTCAACCCTACAAAAGTACTGAATCAAACAATTCAAACTAACAGCATTAGGCTGAACACCTCCATTCTTCAGACGATTCAATACCCTCTGGATCATGGAATGCTTTTTCTGTTTGCATGCCACAGACAAAATCGTATTGAAGGAAATCACATCAGGCCCATTTTCATCCCACTTAAAGCAGTCCAAGAGCTTCAAAGCCTTTGAAATGTTATTTTCTCTACAGAAACCCTTTAAAATTGTGTTAAATGACACATTACTAGGCATTAAACCTTCTTCCATCATTTTCTTCAATAAATACAGTGCTTCTTTTGATCTATTCTCATGACATAAACAATGGAAGTATATATTGTACACAGCAACATCCACATAGCAGCCCCTTGTAATCACATCAAGCAATAGTTCACAAGCAATCCCAATCTTACCTGTTTTTAACAGGCCTCCGCCCAAAGCAGCATATGTGTATGAATTGGGAGAAAATCCTTTGTTCTCAATCATATCAAGTAAGCGAAAGACTTCGTCCACTCTATCTTGAAGACAAAGTTCATGAAGAATCACATTGTATGTGGTTATATCTGGTTCGCATCCTTCCCTTTCCATCTTAGCCAAAAATTCTAATGCCCCTGCAATCCTCCCTTCACCACAAAGAAACTTAATAATTATAGTATATGTTATTACACTAGGCTTACATCCATCACTCTCCATTTCATTTAAACAACCAAGAAGATCTCTCCACAAACCTTCTCTACCAAACCCATAAATTAAAGCAGTATAAGAGCACGCATTATGTACAATGCCCTTCCTCTTCATCCAATAATACAATTCCAAAGCATTATAACTCTGACCAGACTTACATAAAGCCCAAAGTATAGGGTTATAGACATAAGCACCAAAAAAATGACCCTTACTCATAAGAGCATAGCATACAAACCACACCTCTTGGATCATCCTGGCTTTACTAAGCTTAGAAATCAACAAACTCAAACTGGGTTCGGTCGGAAAATACTCCAACTTCAACATAAGCTTAAAAACGCCAATTGAGTTAACTAAATCCCCAACTTGAAGCATCTTTTTCAAGATTTTCGACAAAGAAGTAAACGAGGGTAAGAACCCACCCCCAAACATATCTTCAGCAATCACAAAAGCATCTTTTAGATGACCAAGCGATAGCATACCATTCAAAAGCACATTGAAAGTCGAAGCATTTGGGGTGGGCCCGAATCTTTCCATTCCGTGGTAAACCTGAACCACATATTCTAATAATACACTTTGTGACTTTAAGTAAGAGTAAAGCAAAGCATTGAAATCATACACAGTGGGTTTGCCCGGCACATTTCTCATTGAGTTCAAAAAGTCCAGGGCTTTTGCAAAGTTACCAGAGGAGGCATGGCCTTGCATGCTGAGCAGTGTTTTCAAAGGCAAGCCTTCGCGCGCGTCGGAGCGAGGCGGCAGGAAATCGCCCAAGGCGGTCAGCTGTTTCGCGAGTTGCACATTTAGCGCGGGGAAGGCATGAGGAGGCGTGGCAAGGCGTGGCCAGGTGGAGCGAGGCGGAGCAAGGCGCGCCAGGTCTGGACACTTCTGAACCGGAAGAAATTTTGTGAGACTGCAAATAGGCTGCGACTCTGCGAGGAAGATGACTTCGCGAGGAAGACGACTCGCGTGTTATTCTTTTTAGGTTTATTGTAATGAAACGACGTCGTTTCGATTGTAGTGTTTTTTTGGGGTGGGCCCGAATCTTTCCATTCCATGGTAAACCTGAACCACATATTCTAATAATACACTTTGTGACTTTAAGTAAGAGTAAAGCAAAGCATTGAAATCATACACAGTGGGTTTGCCCGGCACATTTCTCATTGAGTTCAAAAAGTCCAGGGCTTTTGCAAAGTTACCAGAGGAGGCATGGCCTTGCATGCTGAGCAGTGTTTTCAAAGGCAAGCCTTCGCGCGCGTCGGAGCGAGGCGGCAGGAAATCGCCCAAGGCGGTCAGCTGTTTCGCGAGTTGCACATTTAGCGCGGGGAAGGCATGAGGAGGCGTGGCAAGGCGTGGCCAGGTGGAGCGAGGCGGAGCAAGGCGAGCCAGGTCTGGACACTTCTGAACCGGAAGAAATTTTGTGAGTCTGCAAATAGGCTGCGACTCTGCGAGGAAGATGACTTCGCGAGGAAGACGACTCGCGTGTTATTCTTTTAGGTTTATTGTAATGAAACGACGTCGTTTCGATTGTAGTGTTTTAAAAAAACTTTAAATGAAACGACGTCGTTTCACTTGGAGTGTTTTGAAGAAAAAAATACGCAAGTTTCTGTTTTCTTTTTTGTAATAAACTTAAGGCAAGAAGAATTAATATCTTTCTTGCCTTTTCTAACTCCAGTCGGTTATAGCTTTATTCTACTTACCTCTTCTTCTTTTTTTTTTTCCTTCTTTTTTTTTTCTAAATTAATATATTAACATATGGATATATAAAGTACAACCCTAATTTCTACCCTTACCAGATAATCTCCATCATATGTATAATTTTTCACAATTGTAATCTGAAGTTCTGTATAATTTTTTTTTCAATTTTTGTTTTCAATATATTAGTTATTTTATTCGTTTATGTGATATAGTTGAAATTTGACGTACATGCATCATATGTATCTTAGAAATATTAATGATGTTGTTTTATAGCTATGAATTGAAAAGATCATGCATGGAAGTATGCAAAAGAAATAGAGGGGGAAAAATACTTGAGATGCGCATTTTGTGATCAAAAATGCAGTGGAGGAATTTATAAACTTAAGCATCATTTGAGTCAAACTTATCATGGTATGCAACCATGTAAGAAAGTTTCTGAGCATATGAAAAAAGAGTGTGCCGCAACTTTGAAAAATTTTCAACTTGAAAAAAGAAAGAAAAATGAAATGTTTAGAGAGATTGGGGATGGTCTAGGAGGAGGGGCTCAGAGTATGGAAATTTCATTGGATGAAGAATATGGAATCCCTGGTACTAGGAGTGCTGCAGTTGATGAGGCTCTTAGAGCACAACATAAATCAAAAGGACCAATGGATAGATATGTTACTTTAGAAGCTCGACAAAGTACATTAAATTCAGCTTACAAACAAAAAGAAAGAAAGGAAGTTTGTCGAAAGATTGGTCGTTTTTTCTTCTCTAGAGCACTCCATTTTTCTTTTATATGAATCAAGTTCCATCTGTATGTATAAGAGGCTTTCTATCTCCTGCGATAAGGTTACCAAATTCATCTAGTCACTACTCATCGGCGATGTCCTTAACCTTTACAAGTGAACAATCTATTACTAAGCTCTCTGTCCTTGATAAAATGAGTGAAGACCTAGCCACGTGGTTGGACACACTAGACACAGTTTATGCGTGCATAAAAGTGCATCCAATAATCTCTACTCCTGTCATTTGCGGCATTAAAGCCCACACGAATAAAGTAACACCTTACCCAAAACACCGTCACTTTTCGCTTTGGTTTGCCACGATTCACAATTGACTTCTGCAACCCCGAACATAAAGTTCACTATGTTTTTGTGACGCTTTTTGCGTCGGAGAGGCATTATTCCACATCAGAACATACCACACTGCCAAAGCCTAAGGATACACACAAGGTGCGAATTCCACAGGAATTTGAACCTAATGCTCTAATACCAAATTAACAGGATCCGACCCAAATTCCACTTTAGAATCTGCGCCGAATCCTGTATGTCAGAAACTGACCAAGAGCCAGTGTAAGAAAAAGAAAAAAAAAACAATTGTAATTTGTTTTCATTAATTTTTCTGAAAAAAATTATTGTTTCCATTATTTAGCATCAAGAGTAAAATAATCATAAAAATCAAGTAATAAATAAAAATGGGTCCTTATTCAACAGCTGTTATACGAGAGACTTTCCCAACATTTTGGTCATTGACCAAGTCTATATTGAGCCTCATTAAAATATGCAAAACCGTAAACACCAATATTCTTAAAAATTTATGAATATACCATACCCTAAAGTATTCCTACATAAGAATGTTTATAAAAAAAAAGTAATTCAAATTAAAAACAACTTAATTCAATCCTAGCCAAACCAAATATCAACCGTAATCCTGAAAAAATTTCCAGAGGCGTAAGGCACCTCCTTTCACCGGAAAAAAGCTTTGGAGATGCCCGAAGTTGGCCCTTTGCTTGTGCCCTTATGGTGTTTGATGAAAAACAATTGAAAAAGAAGCATCAAATGAGCCAAAAAGAGAAAGCAAGACTACAAATTGGCTTCCTATATGATCCACACTACCTTTGAGACCTAACCAAGAGAATTTTTCTGTTCATTTTACGTTTATATATTAAATTTCTATAACAAAACTGATGTCTCTTGTCCTCGCCCCATTCACCTTTGCATCCAATGGCCGTAATTCTTCCATTTTTTTTTCTTAATGTTGGGTTTAAGCAAGACCATCCATAAGTATATTATTGCTTGCTTCATCCACACTGGTACAGGGCCAAAATTCTTGGCTAATTTAAAAGCTGACCACACCTTGTCTCGTTTACAGTCTTGACATGGTGCAAGTCACACTATACTATGGTTGCGTGTTAGATTGTCCGGGTCTTACAAACACACCATAAGTATGTCATTGTTCAGTTTTCCCACCATCTATTATAGGCAATGATTTGTAGGTCAAACATTCAAGTCGCTTTAGCCAAGTTACATTCAATGCCGGCTTTAAGGGTGTGCAAGGGGGGCGATGGCCACGGGCCTCGTATTTGTAGGGCCCCAAATCATATATATATATGGGGCGGATCCGTGGCACTATGTTTTTGACATAATTTTATAACCTTTGAATGAAGCACTTTCAACCGTTAAGATTACACGTGAATTCACTATTTAATTTACAAATTAATGAATAATAAAATATTAAACTCCCCACTTTTTTTTCTTTTTCTTTTTTGTTGTTGTCAAATTCCCCACTTTTCTAGGTAACTTTAATGTGCCAATAAAAATCACTCTCAATAAAATTCGCAATAAACAATAATTAATCTCATTCTTCTTAGAAACAATCCAACTTAATCAATCAAAAAACAAGAACAAAAAAGAAAACTCAGATCTATCTTTCATATGGAAAGTCTTGAGAACAAGCAATATAAAGTCTAAAGACATATGCTTTGTATTGGCGGCCATGAATGGGTTTATGAGGTTCCTTCGATTTCTTTGGCTGGGGCTCTAATATTTTATTCAATTATCCTCAATTTGGACTGGTATAAAAATAATAATAATAATCTTTGTTTTGTTTTTGCTATGATTTCCTCTTTATGTTGTATCTATTCGCCAAAATCTCATCCCCAATCGCAGTGATATCTTATGGGAAACCTATAATCTAAGATGTACAGATTAAAAAGATTCACATAGCATTTTAGTTTTGTAAAAGTGGGCTTCTCTTAATCATTTCCCTAAAGAAAAATGATATGAACCATAAAAACCTTCACGAAACACTCTTCCTTATCAAAATTTTGTCCTACTTTCCTTATGTTTCAAGTTTGGGTTGCAAATGAAAGAGGAGGAGGATAAGGAGAATGGGGAAAGGAAAAAATTTCCACAGTGGGAAATAAATGATTTTTTCATCTCACAATTGCAATTTTCTTATAGGAGAATGTGAAAATATAAATGAAGCGAGAGAAAATAGAATGGTGAATTTAATTAAAATTAATTTCAGTTTATAATAATTTAAAAAAGAAGGAATTAGTTTAGATTTTAATCTCATCCATAGATAGTGGGTTAATCTAAATGTGTAAAATTTGTGTCAAAAAAATAGTGCCACGGATCCGCCCCATATATATATATATATATATTTAGAGGAGAATAATTTTAATAGTTTGGCATTTGGAGGCCTCAAATCTGATTACAAGTGTTTTTGAAGAGTCCAAATGAAAATTATGTAATATACGAAAATCAATTGCATGTATTTAAGTATTTAATTGCCTAAAAGTATTTAATTGCTAAAAGTAGCAATCAATGAAGGGAATTAGAGTATTTGTGTCGAAAGCTACGTAGGGTTTCAAAGGAACAGTTTAAAAAAACATCTGAAGGGGATATTAGGAGTGATGTCACTGAAGTTTCTGAAAGAAGTTCTACTGAGGAAATAGACATGAAGGAGATCAATGAAGCATTTGAGGTTCATGGAAATTCGGCTGACCATCAAACTGACAGATTTAGCTATAATGATGAAGATCAGTTTGATATAGATGACGATGAGTTGGATGATTCATATGATTCAGAAGCAGAGAATGAACTGGAATTATTGGTGACTATGGCGACTCATTGATCCAAGCTAGCCCAGAAATTGATGGTGATGTTGAAAATCTTTTAGGAGAGGAAGGGGGCATTACTGCACTGAAGGCCGCTTTTGAAGCTTGAGACGCAAAAACTTCATTTAACTTCAATTCTCTGATGAGAAACAACCTATTTCAGTTACTCCAAAAGCTTGCCACAACCAATCCAATCCTAGCATGGGAAAAAAGAGTGGAGTTGAAGAGAATACTTCTCCAGGTACATTGCATGTTCTCCCTCTTTATGCCATGCTCCATGCGAAAGATCAGCTTCGTGTATTTGAAGAAGTCAGGGAAGGAGAACGGCTCGTTGTTGTGGCCACCAATGTGGCTGAAACATCTTTAACTATACCTGGGATAAAGTACGTTGTCGATACTGGAAGAGAGAAAGTGAAAAGGTACAATTCCTCAAATGGCATGGAAACATATGAAGTACAGTGGATAAGTAAGGCATCAGCTGCTCAACGTGCAGGAAGAGCTGGAAGAACCGGGCCTGGATACTGTTACCGTCTGTATTCTTCTGCAGCATATAGTAACATATTTCCTGACTTTTCTCTGGCTGAAATATCTAAAGTCCCTGTTGATGGTGTTGTACTTTACATGAAATCCATGAATATTGATAAGGTGGGTCCAAAATGTCTCCTGGCCAAACTTTAAGCTATTAATATGCAATTAAACATTTTGAAGTTTTCTTTCAGTAGCTTGATTTGGGTGGTGGTGATATAGTTTAACTTCACAAGATTTTCATGTGCAGCCCACTGACTATACGTAAAATTGACAATACTGATCTCATTGGGGTTAGGTTTGGGGTTCTGAACCTGTTGATTTTTGAGTCTTAGTGCTTGTAGATGTATCATTCATCTTCTAATGTTCATGGTTTTGGATGGTTCTTACTAAGTTCTTGGGCAGCGTTGGCTTGTTTCACCTGAAAGTATGCTCTATTTTGTTAACATTATGTTATTTAGAGATCTTGTGTGTCATCTTTTACGTCTGGACTGCTGTTATAGTATATGACCTTTTTTTTGTGTCTATCCCAGGTATCCAATTTTCCATTTCCAACTCCTCCAGAGGGTGCTGCCTTGGATGAAGCTGAGCGTTGCTTGAAGATCCTTCAAGCACTTGATAGCAATGGAAGACTGACACCTTTAGGGAATGCCATGTTTGGAGGGTTTCCCATGATAAGAATCCTCTATTATTGTATGAGGAAGAGCTCCTAGGCTACATGCGCTGGTTGGGCAGATAGGGTTGCCAAACGCATTAGAGGAAGTTCCGGGTCATCTGTAGGAGATAAAAAAGTTCATGCAGTTCGGTATCAAGCCTGCATGGTTAAAGAGATCATATTCCTCCACCGTTGGTCATCTGTTTCTAATTCAGCCCTATATGGTTTCGTTCGAGTTGGCCTCGATGGGCTATATGGTTGTCCATAAAAAATAAATAAATAAATAAATATAACGGATTAAAGGTAAGAAAATAAAAATAAAAATTTAAGGAGAAAGCACAAACTTTCTTAATAAATAAATAAATAAATAAACATTAATCAAAGAACCTATTTGAAGTAAGGCACAAGGAGAAAATTGAAAGTAATGATTAAAATTATTAAGGAGGAGCTCCTCCTTAACTTTGTTGTGTTGAAACCATCACAAGATGTTACATTAAAATTCAGTGGAACAGTTAGGTTGCACATGACCTCGGCAAACGATTGATGAATATTGTCATGGAAAGCAATCACTAGGTCAATACGGTAATGGTAAGTAACATTGGGAAGCACATGTTCCTCAAACAGCAGAGGCTTCCACCCTTGAATAAGGACATTCTGAAAAATAGTTGTGTTCTTGGGGTCTTGGTGAATGGATGTCCACCTATCGATCAAAGTCACAAGACCAAATCTCTCATTGTGATAGTATGCAATGACTTGGGTGTCACTCCACTCAAAGTCGACTTTCTTGTTAGGGTTTGTGAGGGTGATGTTGAGGACGAGATTGTAGGGGAGAGTATGATTGATTTCGGTATAATTATTGACTCGATTAAGATAAGCACCGTTGACGCTGAATTTGGGGTCTGTGTACCCTCTCATCCGGATAAAGAAAATGGTGTAAGCACCAGCAATGAACAACAGGCACAACAACCCGATACATATCTTCTCGCAACGATGACTTGTATTCTTGACGTCTGAACTTTCAGTTGCAAACATGGCTGAAAAAAAGCAATAAATAGTCGGAGAAATTAATGGATACAAAGACTAGAATGCTAAGGTTAATTTATAGCATTCCCCACTCCAAAATCTTCTTCAAAGAGGAGTTGATCAATCCAAATCAATTCACATTTATTTTTCTTTGGGGAGAAGGAGTGGCTAGTTTATTAGGATTTGGATTGCGGTATTATCGTAGGAGTAGAAGAATAATCCCTAAAATTGAGGAAAAAAAATAATTGTATTAAATTTGTTTTGACCCTGTCGTCTTAATATGGTGGAAACAGGGGCTCCTCAGAGACTAGTACTACCATGAAGAAGAAGAAGAAGATTACACTACAACGTGCTCAGAGAGCCACAGATCCACGCTCTTCCTCCTAACCAAGCATGGCGGAAGGCGGCTCCGTCTGCTTGCTCTGCTTCTCCAACCCCCAATCTCCAGCGTCCACGTGTCCTACGCCCTCTCTCAGTTCTCTAAGGCCATCTCCTCCGACCCCGCCTTCCTCCGCTCTCTCCTCGCCTTCCACCCTCACTTCCTCGTCTCGCCTCTTGATAGATTCATATTTTGCATATATAATCTATCTCTATTTGCATAGTTTTTGTGTGAAATTGGTTAGTTTAATGTGATTGGTGAAGATTTTGTAGGAAATCATACTTAGCAAGGCTTTGGAGGAAAAACTATAATTTTGGAAGCTTAAGGGATCCAAATGGGTGGAATTATCAACTCAACAAAGTATCAAGAATTCACTCTGTCATTTCATCAAACACATGGAGTGCATCTGTGCAAGTGTCAATTTATACCCACAACTGGTCTCAGTGACCAGTGCCAGAGAGATTGAATTAGAAGATTTACCATCACGCTGCTGTGTTTCCGGCCGCTTGAAGAACAACCCAATGCCAATTGCTGATATGGAAGCCAACGTGGTTTGCGTCAGTTGAGCATTTGCTGAGACATTAGATGACAAAATAAAGAGATGGTCTGAAAGGAAAGAAAGCATTATGCATGAGATTGAAATATTGTCAACATTGAAAGCTAATTGACTTTGCAATTGTTGAGACAATTGCTGATCACCTAAGCTGCCACCGTCACTTGCTTTTGGAGAAAAGTGTGTTAATGGGCTGGTCTCCTTTGAATTGCAAGTGTTATCTAAGCCGCACTTTCCTTTGAATTGGAGATTTTAATTTCATTCTCAGCCACTTTCTTCTCACAAAGCCAACCAATTGCATCTTTTACCTGAAGCCGCATCTTTTCTCTCCACAAAGTCAGATTCCTTATTTGACTTGGTTAAGTCCCAACTCTTCCTCAGCTGCCAGCTATCTCTATTTTTCCTTCTCAGTTTGGGTTTTATTTTTGGGGCTTTCCTACTATTCATCTACTTCCTAATCAATTATTATTTCTCTTTCTCTTTTGGAGAATTCCTTTGGCCTATAAATACTGAGCTTTAACCTAAAGCCCGAGGAGTTCGGAGGATTATTGGGAGACCATAGACTACAAAGGCACGAGAGAGAGTTTTAGAGAGAAGAAGACAAGACCTGGAGCTAGAGTTGCTGCTGGGCAGAGATTAAATCCTCAATTGGTTTTTTCTTTCCTATGACACTGTTTATCATGGTTTTTATTAAAGTTTTTTTTAAATGAACCTATTTTCTCTCTCCAAATAATGTACCTATTTTTTTCCTCTAATAATGTACCTAGTAAAACAATGTACGTATTTTTTTAACTGAACCCATTTTTCCTCTCTAAATAATGTACCTATACACATTTATAGGTATATTGTAAAATAATTTACCTATGGGTAAATAATGTACCTATATTTTCTATAAATTATTGTGTACCTATTTTTAATTTATGAAAAATGTACGGAAATTTCAATTACAAAGTAATTGACTTAGTTTTTTTAAAATTTTTTTTTTTTTGTAAATAATATACCTATATTTTATTTAAATAATATATTTATATTTATATTTTTCATAGGTACATTATTGGATATGTAATTTACAGACATTTTTTTTGGTTTGCAATTTTAGGGGGCGGTATGTGAGAGGGAATGGCAACCAAAAGAAATGAGGTGATTGATATGCTATTAATAGGAAGTGTTAATTACAATTATGATAGTTAATGAAATGCTTGAAATAAATTATAAATAAAATATGAAGTTTGGTGGCAACGATGTAAAAACCTAGGAATACTACGACCTCTTATATCCTACTGGTCATTTAAATTTGAAATTGGGTTTTACACATAGATTTATAGAGTGATGGGTATATGTCTAGGAAATAGAAAATGTAGGGATCTATATTGGACAAGCCCATGGAAAGGGATTTTTCCTTCTCCTCCTTGAGAAATGAAAAGCAAACAATTCCAAGTCAAGTTAAGAGAACAATGAAACAAAAATGCATTGAGTTTTTGACCTATCAATACAGTCACGCACCTCCAACTTCTTCAGCTTCCTTTGCTGGGATTTGCTAATCATTGTTGCTTTTCTTTTATTGAGTTTTTCACAATCCTGGATAATCAGATTCAGGGAATATTTAATTTGAATACAGCAGAAAATAAAACAACTAGTAATTTAACTTCTGCACGCACCTGATTGGTGCCCCTCCTTTTGTTCCTTCTCTTTGCTGGCAAGATGAGGGTGTTGCAATCACCACCTCCCAAGCTTAAACCCAAAAAAGAACACGGAAAGAGGATGAAGGTTTAAAATGACCGAAAACGAGTTTTTTGCCTTTCCAATTTAAACCATAACAAGAGATTCTGTACCATGCAGTACATATTTCAGTAAATGGCTGAAGAACTAGATACCTAGGAAAAGTGGCTGAGCCAGTTCAGTTTCCATTTCTTACTCCAAGTTACATGATAGAAATTTCTTTAACAAGTAGCATGTAATTAGAAGCTTTAATTCACTATAGCCCTATTTATATAGCATTTGAGATTAAGATCAAGAAAAAGAACAAAACTTGAGCCCTAGATTTCTGTTGTTTTTGTTTTTCAACCTTATAAACTAACCTAAGGCCTTGTTCTTAGGCAAGTATTTAAATGGGTGTCTTGTAGTTGAAGGAAACTAGCGTAGAGGCAAATGAAAAACAATAAAATCCACACCTCGAGTCCATATGCTGTGCAC
Organism: Prunus avium; assembly: GCF_002207925.1. The sequence goes on along the minus strand of NW_018923000.1, from coordinate 47,488 downwards.
AATTCTCCATGGGAAAATCCATTTTGCTCCTCATTTACTTACTTCAACACTTGGCAGTTTTTATTGGTTTTCGATTTACTATTATGTTTCATCTCATACATTGATATCAATATTATAGTTTTTTGTTAACACTTTGACACTTTAAATTGGTTTTCACGTTTTATTATTATGTTTCATCTCATACATTGATATAAAAATTAGATCATTAGATGTAAATCAATTTAGCGTTCCCTAGTTGGTGGGAACGCTCTCCAATGTGCAATTTGAAGAGGATGTAAAATACTGATATAGATCCTGATTCTTGCACTGCTCTTTTGTTTGTATTTTCTTCCCATATGTGTATCATAATTTTTCCAGTTCTCAATTGCCACTACCAAGGCAGAGTCATTTTCAAACTTACGCAAGATATAGATGTCGTAGCTTGCTTGTTATCTCTCCTTTATTTAGTTATTTGTTTTCGGTTGGTCATAATCCTTTGTAATGGTGGTCTTTATTTTTGTTGTAGTTTGCCTCTGCCTTATTGCCATTTTAGGGTCTTGTTTTTCCTGCTGCTTGCGCATTGTTGCTATTTTGATATATGTTGGGAGCAAAGTTCTTTTCTGGCTTTTTATTTTATTTTTATTTTTAACAATTTACTCTTGCACCAAAATGCTCTGTGCATGATCTCAGTACGCTAACTTAGGAATTGCTTATTATTCATAAAGAAAATATATTATGTACTTAAGAATTATCAGACTGTTCATGTTCTCTTAAAATAAAGAAATAAATAGCACGAGTGGGTCTTAATCTTTTGCTATATAAAACAAACCAAAACCAGAAAAAGCCAAAAAAAAAAAGAAAAGAAAAGAAAAAATCATAGGCCATAGCTGCCTGCTCATGAGCTCTGGTAAATGTAACATAAACTAAGCTCTCCATGGTAGTGTAAGGAACAGTTGTGCTTCGCTTAAGCCCTTCTCTAAAACCCTCCTTTGTTTAGAGATAATCTCTTGCCACTGATTTTAATGGACTTCAAGTTGATAAAATACTCATGTTGTGAGTTTGAGCCAACTTTGTTGGTGATGAGGGGTGTGTGTATGGGTGATTTGGAAATTTCAGAACCAAAGTGGCCATTTGTTGTGTAATATGACCCCATTTGATGAAGATAGGCAGAGCATGAATTGCAATTTGGAGCTGAATTTGGCAGTGATTTGTGAGGCCATTGATTTCTGAGTCCTTCAAAGGCCTAACATTCCTTTGGCACGGCCATTTATTAGAAACATGGGTGCACAAGAAAACAGGAAATTGGAATCAAGGGTGGTGCTTGAACTTGACCCTGTCTTTGATGACCCATCTATAACTTGGACGGCCATGATATCAAGAAATAAGACATTTGTTTGAATATTCACGTTGTATTGACAAAGGTCTACAGACCAAGATATATATACATGCACAATTCCTATTTACTAGGCTTAGAAGCCGTGACCCACTTTAGGTGGGATTTGATCTAGGATAATATAGGAAAGTAAATATATTACAGTAATATTTCGTAATACTCCCCCTTAAGTTGGAGAGTGAATATCATGAAGACCCAACTTGTCCGTCCTATATAGGAAGACTCTAGAAATTTACAATATGGCACACCTGTAATAACCACAGCACAACCGAGGCAAACTTGGAATAACTGCAGCACACCCATGGTATGGAATGGAAGAGAAAGATTTGGGCAGGGTTGGAAAAGGGAAGAAAGTGGCCTGGCTCTTGGTGCTGGAAGAAGAAGGAAGGAAGGAAGGGCAGTCCCCCAGTTGGTGTAGCTTGCTTGTTATCTCTCCTTTATTTAGTTATTTGTTTTCGGTTGGTCATAATCCTTTGTAATGGTGGTCTTTATTTTTGTTGTAGTTTGCCTCTGCCTTATTGCCATTTTAGGGTCTTGTTTTTCCTGCTGCTTGCGCATTGTTGCTATTTTGATATATGTTGGGAGCAAAGTTCTTTTCTGGCTTTTTATTTTATTTTTATTTTTAACAATTTACTCTTGCACCAAAATGCTCTGTGCATGATCTCAGTACGCTAACTTAGGAATTGCTTATTATTCATAAAGAAAATATATTATGTACTTAAGAATTATCAGACTGTTCATGTTCTCTTAAAATAAAGAAATAAATAGCACGAGTGGGTCTTAATCTTTTGCTATATAAAACAAACCAAAACCAGAAAAAGCCAAAAAAAAAAAGAAAAGAAAAGAAAAAATCATAGGCCATAGCTGCCTGCTCATGAGCTCTGGTAAATGTAACATAAACTAAGCTCTCCATGGTAGTGTAAGGAACAGTTGTGCTTCGCTTAAGCCCTTCTCTAAAACCCTCCTTTGTTTAGAGATAATCTCTTGCCACTGATTTTAATGGACTTCAAGTTGATAAAATACTCATGTTGTGAGTTTGAGCCAACTTTGTTGGTGATGAGGGGTGTGTGTATGGGTGATTTGGAAATTTCAGAACCAAAGTGGCCATTTGTTGTGTAATATGACCCCATTTGATGAAGATAGGCAGAGCATGAATTGCAATTTGGAGCTGAAATTGGCAGTGATTTGTGAGGCCATTGATTTCTGAGTCCTTCAAAGGCCTAACATTCCTTTGGCACGGCCATTTATTAGAAACATGGGTGCACAAGAAAACAGGAAATTGGAATCAAGGGTGGTGCTTGAACTTGACCCTGTCTTTGATGACCCATCTATAACTTGGACGGCCATGATATCAAGAAATAAGATATTTGTTTGAATATTCACGTTGTATTGACAAAGGTCTACAGACCAAGATATATATACATGCACAATTCCTATTTCCTAGGCTTAGAAGCCGTGACCCACTTTAGGTGGGATTTGATCTAGGATAATACAGGAAAGTAAATATATTACAGTAATATTTCGTAATACTCCCCCTTAAGTTGGAGAGTGAATATCATGAAGACCCAACTTGTCCCGTAGTGTCACAAATTGATCCTTTCCCAAGGCCTTTGTAATTTGTACACACATCTGCCAGCTGGAAGTGTGTAGGTACATATGAAGGACTAATCATTCCATCTTGCAGTTTTTCTCGAACTATGTGACAATCTATTTCAATGTGCTTTGTACGTTCATGAAAAACAGGATTTGCTGCAATATACGAAGCTGCTTGATTATCACAAAATAATGGCACATGAGCTGTTTGTGGGACCTTTAAATCCTGTAATATGTAGCGCAACCAAGTTAGCTCCAAAAAAGTATTAACCATAGCTCGATATTCAGCTTCTGTTGATAATCTGGTGACATTAGCTTGTTTCTTGAATTTCCATGAGATAAGGGCATTTCCAAGAAAAACACAATATCCTGTAACCGACCTCCTTGTGGCACGGCAACCTCCCCAATCTGAATCACAAAAAGCTTTCAAGGCAAGATTGTTAGAGGCAGGAAATAATAAGCCTTGACTAGGAGTACCTTTGATATATTTGAGGATTCATAAGGCAGTATCCCAATGAGGTTTTCGAGATTGATGCATGAATTCACTCAATGTTCGAACAGAAGAGGCTATGTCACGCCTTATGACAGTGAGCAAAATCAGTCTACCAACTAGTCTTCTGTACTTAGTTGGATCATGCAGTAGTTCTCCATCTGTGGGAGTAAGTTTCAAATTCTGTTCCATTGGAAACTTGTTTGGGCGTGCCCCCAGAAGTCTTGAATCTTGCAAAATATCTAGTATGTATTTTCTCTTAGACATAAAAATACCTTTCTTGGAACGGGAGAATTCAATACCCAAAAAATATTTCAAATTTCCAAGATCTTTGATGCGGAAGCGTTTGAGAAGGGATGTTTTGAGATGTTCCATTTCTTGAAGATTATTGCATGTGATAAGTATGTCGTCAACATAGATAAGTACTGCAGTAAATGAAATGCCTTGAGCTTTGGTGAAAAGAGAGTAATTAGCATTTGATTGTTGATAACCAGCTTTCTGGATGGTGTCTAAAAAAGTGGAGAACCAGTTTTTGGAAGCCTGTTTGAGTCTATAGAGGCACTTGTTGAGCTGACATACAGTGTTCTCCCCTTGTCGGCGAAGACCAGGAGGAGGTTCCATGTAGACCACTTCATGCAAATCGCCATGAAGAAAGGCATTCTGAACGTCCAGTTGATGGATGAACCAATGATAGGCAACAGCAATAGTCAGCAGACAATGAAGGGTAGTGAGTTTGGCAGTAGGAGAAAAGGTTTCTTGGTAGTCAATGCCCTCAACTTGAGTGTATCCTTTGGCAACAAGGTGAGCTTTATAACACTCAATGGTGCCATCAGACTTGTATTTGATTTTGTAAACCCATTTGTAGCCAATCAGTTTATGACCAATGGGTAGAGGAACCAAACTCCAAGTGTTATTGTGTTGCAAAGCCTCTAATTTTGTAGTCATGGCCTGTTGCTAATTTGGATCAAGGATAGCCTGAGCATATGATGTGGGTTCGGAGTGACTTGAAATGTTAGCAAGAAAAGCAGAATGTGCAAAAGACAAACGAGAGTATGAAAGGAAGTGAGAGAGTGGATATTGAGTACCTGATGCAGAACAAAGCGTCGAGGTTGAGTGACTGACTTGGTTGGACAAGTGGTAATCTTTATGCCATACATGAGATTGCTTAGGACGAAGTGACTGGCGGGGAAGGGGAATAGAAGGAGTGGGATTGGCAGGAGAGTTAGGCAGTAGAGAGAATTCTGGAGTGGGTGAAAAAGGTGAGTTAAGATCGCCTGGAATGGGGGACCGGTGAGGGGGGTTGGGGTGACATGGGTCGGATAGGGCTATCAAGAGTGGCAGGTTCGTCAGGCATGAGGGCATGGGGTGACGTGACTGGAGGCGCGTCAGGTGCGGTTAGTTGGGTGAGGCTTGGCTGGGTTGGCTCTAGTGGGCTTGGCTCAGTGGGTTGGGTGTGCTGGGCCCAGTGGTCAGCGTCATCAGGGCTAGAAGGTGGAAAGTGGGGTTGCACAAAACTGGGAGCATTGGGGTTAGGAATTTGGGAAAAAGGAAAGGTATTTTCACAAAACTTGACATCGCAACTTACAAAAAAAATTTTGGTCTCTAAATTGTAAAGTTTGTAACCTTTCTGACCATTGGGGTATCCAACAAAGATACAACGTTGAGCACGATGGTCAAATTTATGAATAGGCTGCACAACCGTTGCATAACAGAGGCAACCAAAAACTCTCAAGTGATCGAATGATGGTGGATGATTGTACAGTAGTTCAAAAAGGGATTTGGTGGATAATAGTGGGGAGGGTAGGCGGTTAATGAGATAAACAGCGGTCAAGACACAGTCACCCCAGAAAGTAAGAGGTAAGTGGGATTGGAAACGCAAGGCACGCGCTACAATGAGAATATGGCGATGCTTGCGTTCAATGACTCCATTTTGTTGTGGAGTGTAAACACAAGTGCGTTGATATTCGATGCCTGCAGTTTAGAAAAAATCTCTCATGGATAGAAATTCAGAACCATTGTCTACTCTAATGGCCTTAATGGCGGCATGAAACTGAGTATGAACAAAGGTGACAAAGGATTTGAGAATATTTTGTGTCTTAGACTTATGTTGCATAAGAAACATCCATGTGCATCTAGTAAAATCATCTACAATGGTAAGAAAGAAACGTGCCCCTGAATGTGTGGGAACTTTGTGTGGACCCCAGATATCACAATGTAACAAATGAAAAGGAGCATGAGTTTTTATTGAACTTAAAGGGAACAGAAGTCTTGTTTGCTTGGCCATGGGACAAACACTATAATTATCATCAAAAGAAAGATTACTAGAAGATAAGAATGACGAAAGTAATTTAAGGCGAGAAGGTGACGGGTGTCCAAGGCGCATGTGCCACAAGTTGGAGGGATGAGAAACTTGATAAGTGACAGGTGTTCTTTGAAAGGGAGATATGTAATAGAGACCAACACGCTGCTTACCCAAGCCAATCATTATCCCCGTAGCCAAGTCCTGCAAGACACAAAAAGTGGGAAACAAAATAGCACAATAGTTTAGAGAAGTGGTAACCTTGCTAGCAGACATAAGATTTAAGCGAAAAGAGGGAACACATTAGACATTGTCTAAAGTGATATTTGAATTGAACGGAACTGTCCCTGTGGAAGTGTTTTGGGCAGAAGACCCAGTGGGTAAATTGACGATTGGTATTTTTGAAGACTTTGTTTGTGTAAATAGTGTGGGGTCGGAAGTGATGTGATCAGTAGCTCAGCTATCCAAAATCCAAGGTTTGGTAAATACATAATTAATTGAGGCAACGGGAAAAGGAGACAGACCTGCAGCATTAGCATAGACATTGCTATTAACAAAAGCAATATTCAAATTTATTAGAGAGATGACATGGGCTAGTTGTTGAAGCTGGTCATAACTTAGAAATCTAAGAAACTAAGCAAAAGAAGTAAGTAAATAGGGCATGTATATGTATGAAATTATGAGCTTAACAGCTGCTGTGCCCAATTGTTGAAACTAGGGAACTGGGTTGGTGCGGCTGTGCATTGTTGCTGGGCCCCAACTTGGGCTGCGTTGGTAGTAGGAAAGGATCCACGTTGATTGCGAGGCCCTTGTCTCTGTTGCTGTTGATTTCCTCTATGTCCTTGGTTTTGCCGACTGCTCTAGGTTCCTGTGTGGTTGGGAACCCACGTGCCATTTTTGAATTTGCATTGATCCTCAGTGTGGCCTTTCTTATCACAATATGGGTAATAAAATTTTAAGGTCTGACATTCTTCAATTGTATGGCCGTTCCTGTCACAGTGACCATAGTGTTTGGAATTATTTGAGAAATTGTGAGATCGACTCTGTATAACAACAACGATGGAAAAATTCTCGGTTGATCCCGAGGTCATTTGTTGTTGTGTTTCATCTTGAATGACGAGTGAGTAGACTTGACGAACATTAGGCAATGGCGTCATCATGAGGATGTGGCTACGAACACCGTTGTATGTGTCGTTAAGGCCCATGATAAATTGCATCATCCGATCTTCTTCTTTTTGTGCATTATGTGCCTGCATCTAGTTACAAGTTAGCGAGGTTTGATATGTCTAATTCATCCCAAAGATCTTTTAGTTTTGTGTAATAGTCTGAGACTATCATGGTGCCTTGTGAGAGAGTGGCGATGGACTTCTGTATCTGGTATATTGTTGGTGCATTCTTTTGTGAGAATTGGTCTTTGAAATCTTGCCGCCGTTCAATTTTATTGGAACGAGCATGAGGCCGAGGTGATCTGAATGAGGAACAAAGTACGGATGTGATGAATCCATACTGGGATTTGTGTTGCTGGTGCTTGAATGTTTAGAATCGGTTGGGTGTGATGAATCCATGCTGATATTTGTGTTGATGGTGCTTGAATGTTTGAAAATGATTTTTGGTGATGTTTGCTCTCCACCTGTCATGATAGAGGCATGCTAGGGTTTGAATAAAAGGTCAAGTACTAGGATGCTCTAATACCATCTTAAGAAATAAGATATTTGTTTGAATATTCATGTTGTATTGACAAAGGTCTACATACCAAGATATATATACATGCACAATTCCTATTTCCTAGGCTTAGAAGCCATGACCCACTTTAGATGAGATTTGATCTAGGATAATACAGGAAAGTAAATATATTACAGTAATCTTTCCTAATACAACAATATTTCACAATACATGATGTCTTGTGTGACCATATGGGTGATGCTGTTTTATGGGAAAACATGAAACTTGTCGTTGTTGTCGCTGCTAGAGAGGCGATTCTTGCTTCCCTGATCATGGGGTTTTGGCTTTGCTGCTAAGCATTGGATTGAGCCCTCAGAAATCAGACAGCTAGAAGATGATGATGACCCACAGTTGAGCCAGAGGAATGGACCCCCAAGATCAACCACAAGCTTGGTGGGCACAACTGGAGTGCCATGATGAATTGTGGTCATATACTGGAGGGTTGCCACTTCTTTGGTCAAGTGAAAAATTAGACCATTTGGTGGGTAAGAGGGTTTAGCTTGAGATAAGTTGATGCGGTATTTTAAATAAAAATACAAAATTTATTAATCTGATGTGGTTTAATTAGTGTGTAAAATACTTGCATATTATTCATATTATTAAGATTAGTCTTTCTTTGGTTTTGATGTTGTCAACCGCTGAATTTAATGACAAGTAAAATGGTTTACGAAGAATAGTACTGGGATTTGTGTTGCTGGTGCTTGAATGTTTAGAATCGGTTGGGTGTGATGAATCCATGCTGATATTTGTGTTGATGGTGCTTGAATGTTTGAAAATGATTTTTGGTGATGTTTGCTCTCCACCTGTCATGATAGAGGCATGCTAGGGTTTGAATAAAAGGTCAAGTACTAGGATGCTCTAATACCATCTTAAGAAATAAGATATTTGTTTGAATATTCATGTTGTATTGACAAAGGTCTACATACCAAGATATATATACATGCACAATTCCTATTTCCTAGGCTTAGAAGCCATGACCCACTTTAGATGAGATTTGATCTAGGATAATACAGGAAAGTAAATATATTACAGTAATCTTTCCTAATACAACAATATTTCACAATACATGATGTCTTGTGTGACCATATGGGTGATGCTGTTTTATGGGAAAACATGAAACTTGTCGTTGTTGTCGCTGCTAGAGAGGCGATTCTTGCTTCCCTGATCATGGGGTTTTGGCTTTGCTGCTAAGCATTGGATTGAGCCCTCAGAAATCAGACAGCTAGAAGATGATGATGACCCACAGTTGAGCCAGAGGAATGGACCCCCAAGATCAACCACAAGCTTGGTGGGCACAACTGGAGTGCCATGATGAATTGTGGTCATATACTGGAGGGTTGCCACTTCTTTGGTCAAGTGAAAAATTAGACCATTTGGTGGGTAAGAGGGTTTAGCTTGAGATAAGTTGATGCGGTATTTTAAATAAAAATACAAAATTTATTAATCTGATGTGGTCTAATTAGTGTGTAAAATACTTGCATATTATTCATATTATTAAGATTAGTCTTTCTTTGGTTTTGATGTTGTCAACCGCTGGATTTAATGACAAGTAAAATGGTTTACGAAGAATATAAACCAATTTTAGTACTAATGTGCATTGTCTTTGGTTTTGATGTTGTCAATCGCTGGATTTAATGACAAGTAAAATGTTTTACGAAGAATAGAAACCAATTTTAGTACTAATGTGCATTGTCTTTGGTTTTGATGTTGTCAACCGTTGAGCGCGAGTTGTAGTGTTTTTTATAAAATAAAAATAAAATAAAATTGCAACGGCTATAATTGATTAAAAAAAATCGGACGGTCAAAATGATAAAATAGCCCAAGACTGAGGCCACACCCAAGGAAACTTCTAGACTCCTCCCCTCTCTATAAAATAACATTTAGGGTTTGGTCAATAACGATAAAATAGTTCAGTATTTGATTTTTGGCGGTCATCTTTCTTCGTTCTTTCTCACTCTTCTTTCTGCATTCTTTTTTTGGCTGTGTTCTTCTTGGTTCTTTCTCACTTTCTTTATGTGTTCTCTTTTGGCCGTGTTCTGCGTTCTTATTTTGCCGTGTTCTTCTTGGTTCTTTCTCACTCTTTTTTCAGCGTTCTTTTTTGGCCGTCTTCTCTTTAGTTCTTTCTTTTTTCGCTTTTTTGCTTTTTTGTGCGTATTTTGTTTTCAATCTTTGTTTCGAAAAATTAAAAACAGCTCTCTTTTGGGTTTCCATTTTTTCTTTCTGGCTTTTTTGTGCTTCGGTTTCTCACTCTTTTTTCTACATTCTTTTTTGGCCATCTTCTTCCTGGTTCTTTCTTTCTTACTTTTTCACCTTTCTGTGCGTCTTCTGTTTTCAATCTTTGTTTCGGAAAGTAAAAAACCCTCTCTTTTGGGTTTCGGTTTTTTTTTTTCTGGCTTTTTTGTGCTTCGGTTTCTCACTCTTCTTTCTACATTCTTTTTTGGCCGTTTTCTTCTTGGTTCTTTCTTTTTTACTTTTTCACTTTTCTGTGCGTCTTCTGTTTTCAATTTTTGTTTCGAAAAATAAAAAAACCTCTCTTTTGGGTTACGGTTTTTTCTTTCAGGCTTTTTTGTGCTTCGATTTCTCACTCTTCTTTCTACATTCTTTTTTGGCCGTTTTCTTCTTGGTTCTTTCTTTTTTACTTTTTCACCTTTTTGTGCGTATTCTGTTTTCAATCTTTGTTTCGAAAAATTAAAAAAACCTCTCTCTTGGGTTTCGGTTTTTTCTTTCTGGCTTTTTAGTTCTTCGGTTTCTCACTCTTCTTTCTACATTCTTTTTTGGCCGTCTTCTTCATGGTTCTTTCTTTCTTACTTTTTCACCTTTCTGTGCGTTTTCTGTTTTCAATTTTTGTTTCGAAAAATAAAAAAACCTCTCTTTTGGGTTTCGGTTTTTTCTTTCTGGCTTTTTAGTGCTTCGGTTTCTCACTCTTCTTTCTACATTCTTTTTTGGCCGTCTTCTTCTTGGTTATGTCTTTTTTACTTTTTCACCTTTCTGTGCGTCTTCTGTTTTCAATCTTTGTTTCGAAAAATAAAAAAACCTCTCTTTGGGTTTCGGTTTTTTCTTTCTGGCATTTTAGTGCTTCGGTTTCTCACTCTTCTTTCTACATTCTTTTTTGGCCGTCTTCTTCTTGGTTATGTCTTTTTTACTTTTTCACCTTTCTGTGCGTCTTCTGTTTTCAATTTTTGTTTCGAAAAATAAAAAAACCTCTCTTTTGGGTTTCGGTTTTTTCTTTCTGGCTTTTGTGCTTAGATTTCTCACTCTTCTTTTTGCGTTCTTTTTTGGCCATCTTCTTCTTGGTTCCCTTTTTTTTATTTTCGCTTTTTGGCTTTTCTGTGCGTCCTCTATTTTCAATTTTTATTTCGAAAAATAAAAAAACCTCTCTTTTGTATTTTGGTTTTTTTCCTTCTGGTTTTTTTTGCTTCGGCTTCATCTTTCTTTTTTGCTTTTGTTTACTTCAGCTTCGGTTTTCAAGCTTTCTTTCCTGAAAAGGAAAAAAATATATATCTTTTGGGTTAAGATATGTCTTCAGAAGACATCTCCCACATCTCATCAGATATTTTTACATCCCCCAAAACGAACTAACACTCGAAGAAAATAGTAGAGAGTGAGTGATGTCAGACCAGAGGCATATATGCATATATAGACACATAGGCATCTCCTACATTTAATTTTTCAAAGTAGGTTTTCTTTTTGGGCACATAGGCATATATAGACATCAAGCCTACAAACCAACTCCTTAACTACGCCACAATTGTTTCTTACTGATGTTAAACCATATTTTAACTTTGAAGGTGAAGGTCCTTGCAATTTCTCTCATCAATATGTGCTTCAAAAGAGTTGTAATTTTTTCACACTTATTCTACTTTTCCTTCGTTTTTTTTTTGGTTGCTTTTTTTTGTTTTTTTGTTTCTGTACATCATATTATATATGTGATAGCTTTCTTCATCTACAATCATCCTTCTTCTTTTTTGTTCTGTGTTATATGACCTGTACAATCAAAGGAGGTATTCTAATATGCTATGATGTATCAATATATCAAAGCTTTGAACAATTAGATTTCAATTTTAATCCTACGGTTGAGAATCAATGACCTGAAAACTTGGTAAGCCTGTTATGTATTAATCATGTGAGAGAGAGAGGCAAGGTTTGGAAGGAAGAAAAACTAGGCAATAGAAGCAGGATCATGCGCGCATGATCTGGGTTTAGGTCTTCTCCTTCGTCTAGGTCTAGGAGTCCCTTATTTCCTCCTAAACCCTAAACTCAATTTATCAACGACGTGAGGAGTACCTTGTTTGAGGCACGTAGGCAAGAGAGGTCTCCTCCTCGTCTGGGTCTCCTACAATAACGTTGTCGATGTCGGGAAGGACTAAGGCTTGCTGAGTTGTTCAACAGATTTTAGATATGGACATTTTCTGAAAGGTTGCCTACGGTAGAAGCGATGATGTACTGAATTCGAAGGATGGAGGCATCGAGCGAATTGGTCTTCTTCTTGGTTCCCTTTTTTTTATTTTCGCTTTTTGGCTTTTCTGTGCGTCCTCTGTTTTCAATTTTTATTTCGAAAAATAAAAAAACCTCTCTTTTGTATTTTGGTTTTTTCCTTCTGGCTTTTTTTTGCTTCGGCTTCATCTTTCTTTTTCGCTTTTGTTTACTTCAGCTTCGGTTTTCAAGCTTTCTTTCCTGAAAAGGAAAAATATATATATCTTTTGGGTTAAGATATGTCTTCAGAAGACATCTCCCACATCTTATCAGATATTTTTACATCCCCCAAAACGAACTAACACTCGAAGAAAATAGTAGAGAGTGAGTGATGTCAGACCAGAGGCATATAGGCATATATAGACACATAGGCATCTCCTACATTTAATTTTTCAAAGTAGGTTTTCTTTTTGGGCACATAGGCATATATAGACATCAAGCCTACAAACCAACTCCTTAACTACGCCACAATTGTTTCTTACTGATGTTAAACCATATTTTAACTTTGAAGGTGAAGGTCCTTGCAATTTCTCTCATCAATATGTGCTTCAAAAGAGTTGTAATTTTTTCACACTTATTCTACTTTTCCTTCGTTTTTTTTTTGGTTGCTTTTTTTTGTTTTTTTGTTTCTGTACATCATATTATATATGTGATAGCTTTCTTCATCTACAATCATCCTTCTTCTTTTTTGTTCTGTGTTATATGACCTGTACAATCAAAGGAGGTATTCTAATATGCTATGATGTATCAATATATCAAAGCTTTGAACAATTAGATTTCAATTTTAATCCTACGGTTGAGAATCAATGACCTGAAAACTTGGTAAGCCTGTTATGTATTAATCATGTGAGAGAGAGAGGCAAGGTTTGGAAGGAAGAAAAACTAGGCAATAGAAGCAGGATCATGCGCGCATGATCTGGGTTTAGGTCTTCTCCTTCGTCTAGGTCTAGGAGTCCCTTATTTCCTCCTAAACCCTAAACTCAATTTATCAACGACGTGAGGAGTACCTTGTTTGAGGCACGTAGGCAAGAGAGGTCTCCTCCTCGTCTGGGTCTCCTACAATAACGTTGTCGATGTCGGGAAGGACTAAGGCTTGCTGAGTTGTTCAACAGATTTTAGATATGGACATTTTCTGAAAGGTTGCCTACGGTAGAAGCGATGATGTACTGAGTTCGAAGGATGGAGGCATCGAGCGAATTGGAAGTAAGAGGTAAGAAATCTAAGCATATCGTGTTATGAGTTATGCAAATTAATTTTAATAATTCATTGTACACCCAATGTGCAATTTCAATTTCAAGGCATATTGTATAATTGTAGTTGGTATATGAGTTAAGCAAAAACCCTTAATGCAGGTATAGAATGCCTTGTTGAGACGATTAGGGGCTTAGAGGTATCAAATCTCGGTTCTACTGATGAAGGATATCTTGGTGGTTGTGAAGTGTCGAGTCACGATGCACGAGCAATGAATAGTGGGAGAATGTCAACCGAACAATCAATAGGTCAAAGTAGACACTATAATGGGGTTAATTGGAAGTAATTTAGGAAAGAATATGTTATAGGGTTGAAGTTTCAAACGTTAGAGTTAGCAAAGGAATATTACTTAAGCTATGCAACGGCTATTGGATTCAACGTAAGGAAAGACACATTATATTATAATAAGGAAGGGAAATTAGCAAAGAGACGGTGGTGTTGTTTAAAGGCAGGTGCGAGAAAAGAAAAGTACAATGACCGACCGAATAGGATGTGATCACTTAAGCGGTTGACAAAAGAGAATTGTCCGGCTTTTTTGTGGTGAATTATGACAACAAATATGAGGTTTATATCGTCAAAAACTTTGAACTAGATCACAGTCATGAATTAGCGACACCATGGGAATCGCCTTATCTCCGATAATACCGAGTTGTTTTGAAGTCAGATTTAGCCCAAGCAATGGCAATACGTAGAGTTTTGGTGAGAACATATCATACTTATGAAAATATGGTAGACCAATTATTGGGTATTTGAATGTGGGGTTCCAAATCAAGGATCTATATAATAAGTTGGATGCATCATGTAGGGAAATATTGTTAGACGGCTATACAGAAGCTACACTCGCCTACATGAAAGTGAAAGCGTTAGTGGATCTTGAATTTTTTTGTAAGTTTAGTGTAGATGAGGAGAATATGCTTACTAACTTGTTTTGGAGACACTCTACTTCACTTTTGGATTATGTTGCCTCTGGAGACGTCCTCATATTCAACAGCACATACAAAACCAATATGTATGACAAGCCTCTAGCATTATTTGTTGGTTCAAACAACTACCGGGCGAGTGTTGATTGTGCCATATTGCTTGACGAGACCTTTGGAATATAAAAATGGTTATTGGAGACATTCATATCCACCATGAAAGGCAAGAAACCTACATCAATACTATCAGATGGGGATGAGGTGATGTGCACAAATCAATTGAGTTTGTGTTGCCCATGTACAATCATAGGTAGTGCTCATGGCACGTGTCAATAAATGCATATAATAACTTAAAGGATGAAGAATTGGTACAATCATTTCAAGCATATCTTTAGGAACCAATTTCAGTCAATGAGTTTGAAAAGAAATGAGAGTTTTTGAAGGACAGAGTTACTATACATAAACAAAAGGAATGGCTGTAAATGATGTATGCAAAATGAGATGCGTGGGCGAAATCACGCTTTAGAACCAAGTTTTTCGGTGGTATGTGTATTATTCAATGCGTGGAGTGTATGAATAAGTTTGTGAAAGATTATTTGAGGAAATGGGTTAAGTTGTTTGAATGCATTCTAGCAATTGATAAGGCCATAGCACGAATGAGGAATACCTTGGGGAAGGATGATTTTGACCAAAACAGTTAAAGAAAGTGATTACAACAACACCGAAAAGTCTTGAGCAACATGTTTCCCAAATTTACACTCATAGGTGCTTTTTATTGGTATGTAACGAGATCAATGCTTCGTCAGCACTAATTTATGTAAAAATAATTCATAATTTCGGAGGACGGTTATATATTTTTTTGAAATACGGTGAATCGCAAAATAATTGGAGTTGTGTGTACCTTGGTGGAAAAGATGTTCGAATATAGTGCAACTGTGAGAATCTGTATTTAAAGAAAATTAAACATTGTTTTAAATATATATATATATATATTTTCATTTACTATAAATTATATATTTATTATTGGTCTTTCTCTAGATATTTCTTGGGTATTTAATTGTATATAATATACTATTGTTAGAATTTAGTAGTAGCTTAAGAAACGTCCACCTATCAACCAACTTGATTGTTGGCAATCATAGTTAGCTTAGGAAACGTCCACCTATCAACCAGCTTGGTTGTTGTCAATCTCTAGTGAAAACACATGATGCCATCTCACCATTTAGATGGCAAGATTTGCTTACTCAATGAACTTAAAAGTTATCTAAACACTTTTACTTGGCTAGCAAGTAGTTGTCTTGCCGCCAGTACATTGAGATTTTTGCAACCCAACCAATAGGGAGTCTTTTAGTTACCGCCTCCCTTGTAGTATAAATAGGACATTCCTGTGTTTTTGAAAGCACACATGAAAATTCATACAAAGAGATTAAACGTAGAGGGAGAAAGAGAGAATAGTGAGGAAATTCTTGGAAGAGAAATGGGACTTAGCTTGTGTGTTCTTAACTTGGAGCTAGCTTTGGAAACACGGTAGGGGTTTCTTGGGGGCCGTTTGCAGAGATTGATTTAATTAAATTTTGTGAAGAACTACCTTTGAAATTCGAGTGGTTGGTGTATTGCATTGTTCTTGCGATTGGATTTCACTCAAAACTTACCGAATGACTCCTCCCACATTCTTGGAATGTTTATGTGTTCTTGATTGGTTGAACAATGTTGGTACATTGGTGATATTTTGAATAGCTACATTGTTGTGAGATATATGGATATGTGAAATGCATAATTATATCATGTCATGGAAATTAGTTGGAGAGGTTGGTTGGAGATAATAGTGATGGAAAAGAGGGTAATGGATATAGTCTTTTGTGTAGTTGAGTCTAACTCTTGGCAGGTACCAGGTCTCAGGGATCCCACAGTGCACATGGTTTTTATTGGGTGATTCGGGACTGGCGAAAGGGAGTTAGGCAAGATGACTAACAAAAGGGGAATTATGGGATGGTTGAAATGGATGTTAGTTCATATAAATGGGCATCCGGGACCAAGTGGTATAAGCATGGTATGGGACGTGCAGGTCTGCTTGTCCAGTTATATGAATTAACGGGATTAGATGAAGAGCATTCATGCATTATTATTATTAATAATGTGATATTTGGTTGTGTGATTGTTTGTCACTTAATTTAATTATATCAATTTCATGTAAAAAGGTTTATGTCCCTACTGAGCTATGGTTTCGCTCACCCCCTAATAGATTTTGCAGGTATCGAACCTGAAAGCTAGAGCTTGTGATGATTTTGGCATATTTATAAGAATGTACTGTGTACCTACCTTGTGGATAAATAATGAGTTACTCTTTTAGTAAACTCTTTAGTAGTTATGGCTTGTAAAATAATATAACTATTTTAAGCTTTCAGATGTTGTTGTTTCGAATATTCTATGTGAAATATTTACTTTATTTATTTAAATGTTTCTTCACATTTTAGTTATAGTTTTTATTAAATTCTATAATTAAGGTGTGAATCACGTCTTAACCCAAAATTACTTAAATCCGTGGGTTGGGGCGTGACAGCAACTGTCAGAAATATGAAAGCGAAGGCATCCCATGTTGTCATTTGTTTTATGTGATGAAGTGGAACATGTTATGGAAATTCCATCGTTACTCATAATAAAGTGATGGACAAAAACTGCCGAAAATGGACATTGGATATGCATTTATGTCATAAAGTGGTGGTAAGGAGGTTGTACAAACCGCGAGATACGGAAGTTTAAGTTGTATTGCCAACAAAGTGTGTTTGTATGCATCAAAGAGCACCGATGGGTATAGGCTTTTGAAGAATGAACTAAGTCGATTGGAGAGAATAGTTCATGTTTTATGGCACAAAGAAGATGAGACGAGCCTTAAATTGGGTAGTTGTGGCCAATTTTCTGCAAACATTGTGAAAGATCCAACCCTAGCGAGGACAAAAGGCACCTAAGGACGAGCCAGTGGAACACGCAAGCAATGACAATGCATGTTGGGCCCCGAAAATGGACACACAAAACGTAATTTCTCTAAAAGAAACATCCATCCGAGTGTAAATGAAGTTGTGAATTTGGCTAATGGTAGTCAAAGCTACTAGTATAGTAACGATATTGGGCCATCACCGAATATAAGCTATTTCTATGCCAGTCAAACGATTTCACAATCAACATCTAATTACTTTGGTGATTTTGCTGGAAATGATGTTGAATCTACTACAAGCCCAAGTGGTTCTAGTTGGAACAATAATGGCGGTTTCTCATTTGGCACTCATGAACCGATACAATTGTCCAATGATTCAATCTATAAAGTTATGGGTCTTTGTTTACATGGAAAAATGAACATTTGAGGTAGATGATGCAGTGATGCTGTATAATTCTATGTCACAATCTATCTTTTTTTTTTAAAAATAAAAATTATATATAAAAAAAAAAAAACTATGTATTAACATTTGTAAGATAACCTGTATTTGTGGTTGTATGAAGTATGTAAAGTGACTCGATTGAATGTATTTGCAGTATTACATGCATGCAATTTGCATTTAAGCACATCATATTTCAGCAAAATTGAACGTATTGCGTTTTCATTTTGGCCATAACAAAATAAAAACGGAGTATGGATAAAGTTTAAGTACAAATGAGTGACGACATTTGTTTGTTCTTTCGCCTCTTAGCTCTTGAGCAACGAACCGATTTATTTGTCTTGCGTTTGGTCGCTTCAGGGTATGGTCCTCGATTGTGTCTGTGTCTGTCCCATTCTCGTCGCTATCCTCTCCAAGGTCCGAATGCCCATCATCCTCTTCATTTTTGTCTTCTCCCTCTTCATCTTCTTCATCTTCCTCATCATCTTTATCTTCTTCCTCTTCGTCATCTTCCCCTTCGAACATTGGTGCTTTTCCCTTTCCAGCATGGTCATGTTTGTTTTTGGATTGTTCCTCCTACATATAATGCAACAACAAACGTGATAAACTTTTAAGAAGAAAAGTCACTTTTATGAAAATGCTCCATTTACAAAATAACTCGCTTTTTTATTTGAGTCGTGTAAGCTGACTTGCTGCTTTCAGACACGTTGAAAATAGCAAAGCATTCAACCCAGCAATGTGCTGCAGTAGGTGTGTAACATCTTCAATGATCACCTACAATATCAATGCAATTCAGAGTTTTAAACAAAAATAAACTATAATCAAAATGACAGTATTTTGTAAATCATATTACTTACGTGCGTCACTTTGCTGGGTAACGGTAGGTCAATGCTTTCTTGTCCCTGGGAGATCCGGACTAACTTGCTTTCATTAGCATTTGTGAAGTTGGGCAGCCTGATTGACCAAGGTTGACGAGGAATGGTTCCAACCGTCACACCTTTCTTATTTTCCTGTCAGATTGAGAGAAAATGTTTGAATAAAGGAGCGACTACACATGTGACAAAATGACTATGAAGCAATTCCTTTTGCCTTATCTTTCATGTCCGGATAATGACGGTAAATCACAAATTCATCTATATATTTGGCGTAATCCGTGATGGCTTAGATCCAATTGTCAACGGAGGAGCCATTCAATACCTCATGTTCCTCATCTTTGTTTGCAAACTTGTAATCACGAAGCATGGTCTTGGAGGAATCTTGGGGACATAGGGTGTGCGAGTCCACATACTCTGAACGGTGACTCGCTCCCCCAAGTACCAGGCACATCCAACTGGTCCTCGAAGCAAAATTCGTTGTCGGGTGGCAGTCATACTATCTTTTATGCAACGAGGGAGCCATGAATGCTAGACAACCTGTGCATTACCATTTCAATTAAGGACGATAGTAAGTTTTTGCACCATTAGCTAACAAAAAAAAGCATGCAAGATGAAATGCCACCTACATTATCATTTGTGAGATGTCGCATAATGACTCTTAATGGTTCCAATTGTGCTGTAAATCACACTTTGAGGTTGGCCCCAACCACCTCAAAGCCCTGGGCCATGTATCAGCATTGCCCTTGGGGCGCTTAAGTGCAAAGGGCTTCAGGTATTCACATGCCCATACCTATAAATGGTTTAACAAGTTAATTGTCATTATTTTTAAGCTAACAAAACAATTTGAAAGAATGAGTATAGTAACTTTCATTTCAACTTACCTCTCAAGCTCTCCAATAACCTCTTGTGCTCTCGTTCATACCCCTCATTAAGACATCCATGTATTTGTAAAGGCATGTCAACCCCCCCCTCCCCTTAATTGTAATTCTTAATTTCGTCCACATTTTCTAGACAGGGCATGTAGTGCAAGCAGACAAACTGGAACTTATCATTTAAGAAAGTTGAACCAATCAAGCAAAGGATGAAAACCTTTGTTATTTGCTCAACTTCAACTTAATTTTCCGGTTCTTTGTGCTAGTATGCTGTACAAAGATCATCATATCTAATCCTCTTCAAATCAGCCTTCATACCAACTTCTTTCCCAAACATTAACTCTAACTTCTTCTTTCAGTGAGCCAACATGTTGTATTTCAATGGGTTTCTGCTCACACGAAGGCCTGTGATGGCACTGAAGTCCATTAGGGTCATTGTCATCTCCCTAATGTTATCAAAGTGGAACGTGTGTGTTGTGTCCCACCATCTCTCAACCAAAGCAACAAGCAAGGGATATCGCCCGTTTTCCCTTTCCCTAATATCTTAATAAAGTCTTCGAAGCTGGCTTCAATTACCTTATCCTTTACAGAGGAGTGCAAATCGTAGTTCCATCAATCTGCACATATGTTGTTGTTGCCATGGCCCTTAATTGACTGCACATTCAACTGGAAAGACAAATAATAACTTGTTAGTTCAACATGCTACAAAAGAAGGACATATTTTTGCAGATACCAAATGAATGACAGATTTTGCAAATACAGATGCATAGTGTTTATAGACAATTTAGGTACCTTGTACGAAATATGGACAGATTTTGCAAATATCAAATGAAGTACACATTTTGCAAATACCAAATACCAGATTTTCCAAAGATGGACACATTTGAGTTTAGGAATAAATTTTTTTAGGTTGACTGTAGAAATAAATACAACAATTTTTCAATTACCAAATCAAGGTCAGATTTTGCAAATACAGATCGAGCTCTGTTTTCCATATCCATCCTCCAAATCTAAAGGAATAACAACAATCAACAATCTTATGCTAGACTGATTCATACATTTTGATTAGAGTATAGCTTTTTTTGGGGGGATGAACTAGGCCCCGTTTGGGATTGCTTTTTTTGGCCAAAAATCTATTTCACTTTAAAGTTAAGTAGTTTAAGGTATTTGGTAAAAATTAAATATCCTGATTATTTTAAAAGCAGTGGCCATTTGACAGCAACTTTTAAAAGCATGCTCTAGGTTGCTTTTCAAAGCTGCTTTCAAAAGAAGCAGAGATGAGCCTAGTTTAGGTAGTGGTAATACTATAATTATTTTAGGTAGTGGTAATACTATAATTATTTTTTCATTCAATAGAATTGGTCTATTTCTATATATATATATAAATAATTAACATTAAATAAAAATTTAGGACTCCCTTATCTCTTCTCAGATTTTGAAGCTCATAAATGCCTCCCTATTTTAGGAGGTGAATAGAGAGTATGGTTGGAGTTGTATTTTTCCAATTACTCCTTCAAATTTTTCTATAAAAGTGGTTAAGGAAGCCTATTGCGGATGCTCCAAGTCCTTAGAAGTCATTTTATAAAAGGGTAAATTTGTTTTTAAAAATTAGAAAATAAAATGAGTGAGAAAATAGGATAGGGGTGAAAATAGTAGCATTCATATATATATAAGGGAGATTCTCCAATAAGTATTTAAGTTAAGAATTGGTTACATACTTTTAATTTCGGTCGTTGGATTGCATCTAAGAAACTACCAACATATTTAATGAATGCAATTTAACAATCGAGATTAGAAGTGTGTAACCAATCCTTAACATAAAATACTTATTGGTTTGGTGAAACTAATTAAAATTCTAAAATTTAGCAACTTAATTAATAAGGGATAAAGTAATAAATGCAAATCTATTAAATTAAAAAAAAAAGTTTAAATAAATGAAGAGTAGTGGGCAGATGTTATGTGGCTTGCTTAAAAAAAATAAAAAATAAATAAAATCGTTGCTTCTTTTTTCAATAAAAGAATATTCACGCATGTAAAAAAACATTTAAAAAAATAAAAAAAAGTAAATTGGCGCTAGTTGTGTGTGTGTGTGTGATTAAAAGAATATTCACGCATGTAAAAAAACATTTAAAAAAAAAAAAAAGTAAATTGGCGCTAGTTGTGTGTGTGTGTGATGTGACCATAAAAAGTAAAACAAAAGAATTTTACTCGAGAAAAAAGAAGATGATTTTTTTGGTAAAATAAAAAGAAGGCATACGAATTTAAGTCGTCTGCAGACTCTTCAAATCTATTCTAATTGTAATCGTCTCTCAACGCTAATTCTCGCTAAGGTACAAAGCTTCTCTCATCTTCCCCTCTTCATTGTTTGGTTTCCGAGAAAATATTTATTGTATTCAATAGAAATTTCAATTGGTTGTCTGTAAAAAGGAATAATTGAATTTGTGTTTTCATTTCGAAATTATTGGTTGGCAACTTGATTAATTAATTGGTGAGCTCAAGTTACAGAAATTTTGCACGCTTAATTGATCTCACGGGAAAATTTGAGTAGCATCTGAGAGTAATTTTCCCCAATCCTAATTTTGCGAATTGGTTATAAATTGGGTTCTTTTGTACGTGAGTTTTTGATTACAATGATTATTGAATTGATAATTTAGTTACAAAAATTTGAAAAAATAATTGACTAAAACTTTTGCCACGGTCTAGGTGTGTGTTTGTGTTTACCTGAATTATGCGGTAAGCTAACTGAATGTTTAGCTGAATTATGCTATGGTTTCATTCAATGAGGTTTTTCTGAAGGAATACTAAGTGAGAACTTTTCCCTGTCATCCGCTCTAGATGCATTAAGAATGGGTTAAATCCTTCTTTTCTACTGAATTATGTGAAATTATGGATATTGAATTCTTTGGAGGTTTGCACTTGCCATCAGTGTTTTTTTTTTTTTTTTAAAAACAACCCGGGAAAAACGACGTCGTTTTTGCCCATGGATTTTTTTAAAATGACCTGGCCAAAACGACGTCGTTTTGGGCCAAGTCTGAAATTAAAAAAAATTAAAAAATGGCCAGCGTATCTTCTCTCCACAGCACTGATTCCTCCCTTCTGAAACCCCCAATTTTTTTTGTTTTCTCCTCCAACCCTAAGTTCCCAACTCAATCCCCCCCTCCCCAAAACCCTCAACTCCATCTCCTCCCTTGCTGCCGCCGTTCGGGTGCCGCTGCTGCCGTTCGTCGCCGTGTGGTGGTGCCTCCAGCTACTCGCTTTGTTTTTACTCATTGTTATTGTGAAATTTCACAATTTCAAGTAAGTTCTAAACCCTATATATGATATATTTAATTTAATTGAAACCCAATTCATATTTATTTTGATTATATTGGTAGTTTGATTATATTGTGAGTTTTTATTTTCATTATTTTGTATATGTAGAATAAATTTAATTTAATTGAAATCCAATTCATATTTATTTTGATTATATTGATGGTTTGTTTATATTGTGAGTATTTATTTTGATTATTTTGTATATGTAGAATTATTATGGAACGATTTTTTAAGAGAAAGTCATCATCGGGTTTGGGTAGTTTGGATAATGTTGATAGTTCAAATAATGTTGGTAGTTCAAGAACTCCAAGTTCAAGACAAAGTCAGCAATGTTTTCAAAATATGAAACCTCGTCGTGGACAATTGTAGCTTGTAATGTTGTTTCCGAAATTCCGATATGAATTATGAATGAAAGTACTATGATTTTATTTTCAATATTTTTTTCCATCCTAAATTTTTATTGGGACTTTTACACTAAAACCCCTTGTGGTAAGATTCCTGACTCCGCCACTGCTTGCCATTCGAGCTTACGAGTGAATTGCGGTTAGCTTTATTTTTCCTTAGAAGTATAAATTCAAGAGGGCATATCCAGGTAGTGATTGTAATATGATTGCCGCATGAGCGTGGAATTAAAGAATTGATATACAAAATTTAAATACTTTTTCACACTAGCGGTCATCCAATTCTTTATTTGTAGGTATGACCTAGTTTTCAGTCATATTTTTCCATAGTCAATTTTGAGATTTGCTATTTTGTAGCATAGATCAGCGCTAGCCAGACATTTGAAACCCAATAGATTTTTAGGTTTTAAATATAGTTTCGCAAGAGGCCTTTTAGATAGGTTTTCTCTTTTTCGATCTGATTTTTCATTCTATGGTACTTTTGAGTAGAGTGCTACATGTTCTTGGACTATCCTTTGAAAGTAATTCTTAAATGTGTGCTTTAACCATCTCTTTTAGATCTATGCATATTTCAGCATAGTTTATGTTTCTGTTTCATATGAAAATTAAAAAGTCTTTGGAATCTACAGATCTTATTGAAACTTTGGCATTTTATCTGAACCCATGGAACCGTCTCTCGCCTCTCTGACGTATAAGGGTTCCATACCTGAAGCAATCACTGAAGCAAAGAAGCAGAGGAAACTCTTTGTCGTGTATATTTCAGGTTAATGATTCCTCATTTGGTTTTATTTTGTATCTGAAAGTTTCAATCAGCATACATTAGTTGGAAGATTATTTTTTCTTTTGTTTGTTTGGTTTTTGTATATACTTGTGATCTTATTGAAACTTTGGCATTTTGTCTGAACCCATGGAACCGTCTCTCGCCTCTCTGACGTATAAGGGTTCCATACCTGAAGCAATCACTGAAGCAAAGAAGCAGAGGAAACTCTTTGTCGTGTATATTTCAGGTTAATGATTCCTCATTTGGTTTTATTTTGTATCTGAAAGTTTCAATCAGCATACATTAGTTGGAAGATTATTTTTTCTTTTGTTTGTTTGGTTTTTGTATATACTTGTGGAAAATGTGGTGGTGGTTTATTGAATTAGTTTAAGAGTTCCAAGAGGCTTTCGCTATTTCTATGGGAGGCAGGGGACACTGGTGCGATATTTTAGTTGATTAACATTAATAATATGCTATCTAATGCATACTCTAATACTTTAGTTGATTTTTATGCAACATGGTATTCAAATGGTTAAACTGGATTGAATGATTGATTATTCATGCTCAAATTAGCCTGTGATTGGTTGGTTTGGCTCTTTTTCATGTGTGAGTATAATTGATGGACACAATTTATTGTTTAGGAGGCTTTGGTTATGTGAATCATTAAAATTTCTATGTTATATAACATTAGCACATACATTGCAAAAAATGAAGTATGATGAAGTCATTTGAATAAACAGGAATATAAAAAAACCCATTTTTGCAGCTAGGAGAAGTCATTGAATATACAGTATGATAAGTTTTGGGGGAGAAGCAAATTTTGTGCAATATATTGACAGTTATCGATGCGTTATTTTTCAATGGTTAACTTTTATGGAAGTATGATGGGATAACTGTATTTTGGGTAGGATGGTTGGGAAGAAAAAGAATTTTAGACAACCATAGGTGAGAGGGGTTGAGGTTTTGTCTGATAAAGTTCTAAGCTTGGTCATCCTTATACACTTCCTCAGAGTTTCATGAAGTACCCTTTTTCTATTTTATTGGAATGAAGAGTCAGAATTTGAAAGTTTGTTGAAGGACATCTTATCAAGACGACAACATAGGGATAGGCGATAAACCTAATCTGTTGTTCACAATTTAAAAAGTGTTACACTTTGTTTGGGTTTGGGCTGTTGTTTAGGTGCTAAGCTCTATTATTGTAACACAAATTTATTATTTGAAGGTTAGCTAGCTTTTAGATTTGGCTTTTAGTGGTCATTTTGTCCTCTGTAGTATCTGTTTGCACATAATAAAATGTAAAAATTAAAAAAAAAAACATATGTTTTTCATATAAAAGTCTTAAATATTGGGATTTTATTTTGGAAATGATTCTTTTAATTAATCAGGTAAATGCTTGATTTTTAAGCAATAAATTTTATTTATTTATAGAAAGTGTTAATGAAGGGAGTGTTTGATAATCATTTCATTTTTGGTTTTTACTGTTTTTTTTTGTTTGAGTTAGAGGAAGATATATGGGGGACAAGGATGAAGAAGGGTGGAGGGAGGGTGGAAGAAATGTATACAGAATGATACATAATGAAAACTAAAAAAAATTATTTTTATTTTTTTTGGTTTGATCACTCCTTGTTGAATGTGGAGAGGGAAGCAGCAGTTTTATTTTCGGTGGGTGGAAGCCGAAGTTTCTTAGGTTCTTCTGGTGTTTTCTGTTCTTGATGTGCAACTTGGTTTTCTATTCAATTGTTGTTTTATTTAAGGATTTATGTATTTCATTACCGTTGTATAGTTTGAGACTTCTCTAGGTGGGGACCACTGTTTTGCTTTGTTCATATTGTTTCTACTGAATTTTAATAAATTTGTTCTCTTACTATCAAAAGAAAGAAAGGCGAAAAAATTGTGAAGGGGAGGGCTAGATTGTTGAAATAGAGAGAGAAAAGGAAGATATTGTGAAAACTTAATTCTCAAAATTCCATAGTTTTAATTAGTTGTATTAACTTATTTTTAAACGTTAAAACAAGGCAGTTTAACAAGTAAAGGACCAAATTTTTCGCTACAATGGCATCATTTTCGTACAGATATTTTTGTCCACCTAATGCCTCTCCCCTCATTCTCACTTTTAGATGTAGTATTAGTGATTTTGCTTATGTTGTATTTTGTACATATGTAAAAAGCCTTCTATGATTGTGTGAATTACAATTTTGATGTACATATGTAAAAAACTTGCACATGTTACTTTCCTTTTTTTTTTTTTTTTCTCAATTGGTGTTTTATATTGTATAAAGATTTGTAATGATGTCTTTGTTAGAATCTTTATTGTATGTAACATTTGTTTGTTTTTCGGTTTTTCAGGTAAAAATGATGAGTCTAGTTGCTTGGAAAATTCTACATGGACTGATGTAAATGTATGTTTTGTTCCTTTGCTCTTGGTTCTGTGTTTCCTTATAAATTTATTTAATTCTTATAGCTCTGCTCTGTCTGTCATTCTTATGTTCATGTTTTTCATTCAGGTAGCAGACTCGGTAGCAAAGTACTGTATTTTATTGCATATCCCGGAAGAAAGCACTGATGCTGCAAATTTTTCTGCAATATGTATCCTTAAATTGAAAGACGATTAAATACATAAATTCCTTCAGAAGTTGGCCTCCTGAGCTATTGCAATTCTAAATGTTCATGAGAAAATGCCACATGATAATCTGAATCTATTAGCAGAGAAGTACATCTTTAGCAGGTTCTGTTGTCAAAATATCAAAATCTAAAAGAAATATTTGGTAATTATTAAAGCTGTCTTTTCTCTTTTTAGGATGATTAAGTAACTTTTATTTCTACTGTGTGCATCTTTACTTACTTCCAACGTCCCAAGCTTTGGAAACAGACAATGGCCAAATGGGGCCATGGTCTCTCAGTACCTCATTTAGAGATCTGAATGAACAACTTAATGTTCTCCATTCTGATTATATGATCCATTTAGTACTGAGTCTACCACCTTCGTTTTTGCAAAAGGCTTTTCCTCAGTAGTTGTCCATCTGATTTTACAAACCCAGAACATTTACCTTCCTGCCAAAAAGCAGGAATGAGGAAAAGCATTGGACATTAGATTAATTCCAACCTGAAATCGCAGCTTTCATAAGTTGTAGTTTTGAAGTAGGTAAATTTAAATTCTGTGGTTATTTGTTAATTATTTTTCTTTTCTATTTGTTGTCCCTAATTTAGGGACTGTTGAAGCTGTTCTATATTTTTCACATATCTATTGACACCACTACAATTTTCTAAATTACATGTTTTGTTTATGGCTTATTTTAAGCTCTTTACATTATTAGAAAGCCAAAGATTCTATCCTTACATCAGCAGGTTACAGACCCACAGAAATCTATACCTTGTATTACAGCTATTGGATACAATGGTGTACAAATTTGGCAAAATGGTATGATTTTTAAGAATTTGTTTAAGAAAAAGTATATAGAGCAACACATACGCATAAGCATGTTTTAAGAATTTGGTTCGTCTTTCAGAGGGCTTTGTCAGTGCTGAAGTCCTGGCGTCCAGTTTAGAGAAGGCGTGGTTGGGTATTCATATCCAGGTATGTTTTTGCTGTTTTCTTTTTATCAATCATCATATTTTAGTACCATACCAATTCAAAAACACATTGATGCATGATGAGATGATATTTGTCATGTGGTTTTGAGTTTTGTGTTTTATTTATGTTATGACATTTCCAGCTGGCCATCTTCAAAACCAAGATTGGAGTTATTGTGTTAGACCCTTCCCAACTCAGGGATGGGCAAAATACCAAGTGGAGCCTGACTGACCCTACCAGGTCAATCCGGTTTGGCCAAGTTTTCACTCTTTGAACTGGTTAAGTCAGCCTGTTCTTTGAACAAATTGATTAGCTTGGCTCAGGTTGCACATTCCACAATATGAAACCAGAAAAAAACCAGCTTGAACTGGTTACTATTACGTTTACATGTCAAAATTTTATGAAATTGGTATGCTGAAAGACTTGAATCCAAGATCTGTGGGGGCCAGCTTGGGTGCTTCACCCTATGACTACTGTCAGCTTTTATTTTAGGTTATATGCTGGGGGCATGGGGACGTGAAAGGGGTGTTAAGTCTTTTTATAACAACAGCTCCGTTCCATCTAATCCCACAGAAAGAAAATACCTGTGTGTTGTATCCATGGGAATCCCGAGATTGTTCTGACTGCTGCTACCTCATAGCGTCTTTTATCCATTAAGCATTTGCAAAATCAACATTACCTCCCTTTTGGAATCATTGTTAATGCTTGATGAATGCACATAAGCTGGGTAACTGTAGGGATTTTTCCATTTTATTTGAGAAAATACCATGCACGCACTCTTGATCTCAGCTATATGCTCCAGAACTCCCTGACCTGCATTCTGAGAGCTTATGCGACCATGCATTTTCTTAATTTGTTTTTAACAGAAAGAATGACCAATATTATCTGATAATCAACTGTAGGAAACAACTGCAACTGTGTTGAGTGCAGCTCTTGCTTCAAATAACTCTGAACCGTCTACTTCGGGGGTTCCTAATACTGTCTCAACTGATGAAGGAAGTTCCTCAAGTACTAATCCGGGAAGTTGCTCAAGTGCAGTTGTTCCGTCGCCTTCAATAGACACAAATGATCAATCACCTGATGCTATAGATGCTGTCTCTGACACAGTGAAGAAAAATAAAGTTCGTGATTGCAGAGTTGAGGTACATATTATAACCTACATTTACAGTCCCATTAAGTTTTTTCGTATCTGCAAACTTCATAAGTATGACATGATGGTCCTGTTATTCTTTGGCATAAATAGGACCAAAATAACGATTTAGGATACAAGACATCTTCAAAATCATTTGATGCTAATGGGTTAGAGTGTGTCGGGGATGAACAGTCCAGCTCTCCCATCAAATCTGCCCAAGGACTACAGGGTACTGATATGGAAGACCTGAACAATTCTGGAGCTGATAATGTTTCTTCCATTGCTGAAGTTGGTTATAGTGGCGCTGAAAAGACCACTGTTAATCATTCAGGTGTCTCGGGAGAAGCTTCACAAGCATATGGTAGTGAAAAAAATGAAGCTCTGCAAGTTGAAAAGGGTGAAGTTAAAGATGATAAGAAGGTTGATGCATTTGAGAAGTGTACGGAGGTCAGCAAATCAAGTGATGTTCACTTGAATATCCGATTGCCCAATGGTGTCAGCCTGAAACAGAAGTTTTCTGTGACAAGTACTATGAGAATGGTCAAAGACTATGTTGATGAAAACCAAGGAACTGGTATTCGCACTTATGATCTAGCCATCCCTTATCCTCGCAAGGTATTCTCTAATCAAGGTAAGAAATGCTGGAGATAGCTCTCGCTCTCGCTCTCTCTCTCATTTTTTTTGATCTAGGATCTTCTGTTTTAACTTCCCATTAACTGTCGTTGCAGCAACTCTAGTCGGCACTTTGTAGATTTATCCAATTCTTTGGTATTCATTGTGTTTTTCCTTTGCCTGTGTTCAGAAATACATAATGACATTTTTATAGCCATTCCCTTTCAAAACATAAGAAACGACAACTTAATATGAAAAGATTCTTTAATTTAACAAAATGCATTTCAATGTTTCTCTATATGGTATTCTAGTGTAATTTGAAGTTGATAGAAGATTACTGTCTTAGTATGAGCCATTCATTATGGGTTATTATTTTATGCAGAATTAAATGAATCGTTATCAGATTTGGGCCTGTTTGATAGACAAGCATTGATAGTTGTTCCACATCAGCAAGGGACTAGTTATCTGAGCGGGAGATCTGCATTCTCAGACCAAATAGACTACAGAAATACTGTTAGTTCCTCAAATGGAAATAATGGGGGATATTTTTCGTATGTGAAAGGATTTCTATCTTACTTCAATCCTCTCTCTTATTTTGGTGGTGGTGCAAACTCATCAAGTTCGGGACTGCAATCTAGTGAGTTTCTGCTCTCTGCTCTGATGCCAAAATTTCTCTTTCATATTTGTGCCAGGTCTCTCATTCAGTCTTAGGAAATCTTTTTATCTAATGATTTTTTAGTATGCAGAAATTTGGGTGCATTTGAGCCACACACAAAAATTACAAAAGAAACTCGCGCAATTTTTAATATAGTTTGCATCTTGAATATGGAAGGCTCCATCATTAAGCTTGATATTTGCTAATAGAATGTAGAGGTAGGTTTATGTATAACATCTTATGGTTTTCCACATGACAATTGTGCTATTATGTTTTACTGATTGCTATAAATGGAGGATGATGAAAGAGCTTTTCAATTGATGTTGCAGAGGTTTCCAAATTTGATTTTTCCCGTTAGTGTTAAATATTATGCATTTTTTTTTTCCTTGATTCTCTCTCGAATTTTCTTCTGGAACATTGTTGTGGCATTACTCAATAGCTTATACTGACAGTTTGCCATTCCCAACAGGCCCAAATTCTGCACGTCAAAACAATTCCACTGAAAGCACTTCTACAAGTAGTAGAAATGAAGGGAAAAAAAACAGGCAACCACCAGCATCTGGTTTTGGAAGTAACATACACACATTGAAACATGATGAAGATGATGAACGGTTCAGCGATAGAAATGCCTTCTGGAATGGTAATTCTACTCAGTATGGTGGTGGCAATGATGATGGCAAATAAGATATTCATGATAAATCATGCTGAGATTTTACACTCTACTCTGTCCTTAGCTGCTGCTCACTTGTCTGCTTTCTGCTTCTTACCATATATTCGAGTTCGATTGAAAGATAGAGAATTGTAGATAATAAATATAAGTCATCGAGGATCCCAGGCGCTTGCGAATAGAGCAGACTTTGTTGGGAGAGTTTCATGTTTGAACTTACAATTCGAGTTTCATGTTTGTAAATGAGTACTTTTTCTCAACGTTAAGGCTCACAGTTCCATTGACTTTATCCGGGCTCTCAAATTTGGGTTTTGTTGGACCTCCATACCTCGATATCTTGTAGACTTGGTTAATCTGGCCTTTAGGAACATGATTAATATCCCATAGTATGTATTTATAATAGTGATTGGCATTGAAAAAGTTGTTCAAGGTTTATTATATACAAAAATTTCATTCATAAATGGTGTACTGTACATAGTGAGTACTTTTTCTCAACGTTAAGGCTCACAGTTCCATTGACTTTATCCGGGCTCTCAAATTTGGGTTTTGTTGGACCTCCATACCTCGATATCTTGTAGACTTGGTTAATCTGGCCTTTAGGAACATAATTAATATCCCATAGTATGTATTTATAATAGTGATTGGCATTGAAAAAGTTGTTCAAGGTTTATTATATACAAAACTTTCATTCATAAATGGTGTACTGTACATTTATGACCAAAAAAAAAAAAAAAAAGGTGTACTGTACATAGTAGTATCTTTATAATTATGAGGAGCCAAAAATAAACTTATAAAACTAGAGTTCAGAAAGAGTGTTGCTATTTCTACCCGTCCTATTTTCTCACCCTCCATGTAAATTTGACAAAACACAATCCTATCTTTCCACCCACCATTATTCCTAAATTACCCTTTAATTATTAATTCAAACAAATTCTCTTAATTCAAACAAATTCTCTTTGCTAATCAGTGGTAGCAATTAATATGTTCTTACCTCGACACGGTAATGCCAAGAAGTGCTTTGTCATAATGCAAACAACTGATTTGTTAATTACTAAACCAATTGGGAGGGTATTCAAACATTTGGAGTAAGATATTGGCACAATTAAGGAGACAATTTCGGGAAAAAAAAAAGAAAAGAAAAAAAAAGAGAGGCAATTTCTCTTATAGCTGAAAGAATCAAAAAGACAATCTTTTTAGTTCACTCAACAAAGAGTCAAAGAGTTAATCTTTTGTCCGCATTAGTTTTGCTTTTAGCATATTAGTTTGTTGCCTTCTTAAAATTGGTATTTTAGATGTCTTGTTGATGTTTTTGATTGTACTGTTGAAGTTTATCTAATAAAGTTTTTATTTGACAAAAAATACAAAACAAAACGAAGAGTCAACGAGACAATCTTTCAAGCATATAAGTGCTAGAGGTACGGTTTCGTATACCATTATTTATACACCTCTAGTGCAGAGTGCGATCCAATCAGATAAAAGTCTATTGCTAACTATCGCATGATAGAAAAATGATCAAAACTTCTACATATATTCTTGCTTTTACTTTATTTGTTGTCTTTATGTTGTTTGCAAACATACGTAAGTGGTTTAATAATTCGGTATTATGTACAACAGAAAGTGAATAATGCAACTCATGATAACATAATTGTATTAGGTTTTTTAAGAGCAATAGTCTATATGTGAACCTGTACTCGATTCACATTTTGGTCATTGAATTCGCAAAATGGCTGTTGTAGTCCATCAACTTCACTTTCATTTGCAAACCCAAGCTCCATTTCAATTGCACCCACCTTTTCAAAATGTGCAGCGGAAGCACCCCAACATGACAAACCACATTGCAACCAAGCAACACCACTTGGCAATTCGTGATGGGAAGAGATCTAGGTGTGAGACATCTCTTGATGGGGAGAGATTTGTGGCTGCGGTGGTTGATGAACTTGGGGAAGCTCTTCAAACCCAAAAATGGTGAGCTTGGTTACGAAGCGGGGGCAGAAATGGTAAGTACCCAAAATTCTAATGAAATAAGAAACCAAAATCCTAACTAAGTAAAGACTCGCCAACAATGTCAGTGATGGTTGTTGAACCTAAAAAGACCATTTCACCCATAATTTTAACTTAGAAGCTAACTGAAGTAATGCTTACGATACTAATGAAAGTATAGGGACTATATCAGCAATTTTGCAAATTCATTGATGCCAATCGGGTGCAAATTCATTACGCATGGTTCTTACCATTCTATATGAATTATTATGATCATGCTTTACATTTTTATTGTAGGCTTATTATTTACTGATTTTTGTTAGTTTTTTTTTTGTTCATTTGTAGGGACCTCAGAATCATTTGGGATTTTGGACTGTGGTTGGAGAGCATTCTCATGTAGATGTAAGCTCAACATTTCGTGGCAGATGTTATAATCCATGTAGTCGTGACAAAAAATGTAGGAGAGAAAACGCGACATGTGGATTATGTAGTGGTTGGACTCGTTCGAAGTGTGTATGCTTGACATGTTAAAACTTGGATCCCGAGCCTCTACATTTAGCATTGACATATTTACTCGCATTTAAGATAATCTTAACCCTTATATTAATTTAATGAGTTTTAATTGTATTTAGACTAAAACTATAATGCACCTTATTCTTATTGGATCAAATCCTCTCCTAACATTGTTCATCTTTTTTTTTTTTGGTTTGAACCATGAGGTGGTTCTGGATGGGCCCCAACTATGGGTGACACCTTTAAGCCTTAACCACAACCCAGACTAATCCCCACTCACACCGGGTCAGCTCGTAAGGGGTAAAATGTTGGCCAAAGTGGTGACTCCGTACGAGAGCAGGGATCGAACCCCTGACCTCTCTAAAGGAATGAGAGTGCCGAACCACTCACACCAACCACCTTGGTTAACATTGTTCACCTTTCAATAACAAAATAACCAAATTAAATAAATACCTACCATGAACTATAACATCTTCTATCTTTACCCAGCAGGATTTTCTTTTTATGAGAACCAGTTCACATATAAGATTTAAGTCAAATTACAAAAGCCATGATTTCATTTCGATTGTGTTACTACTGATAGTATAGGAAACTGAAAAAATAAACTATTTTGGATCTCCCATTGGAAGATCAAGAAATAGACGAATATGCAACACTCTATATTTACGAATCCCCCAATTGGGTACAAATATAAACCCAACACCCAAACTGAAACCAAAGGATTATTATTATTATTTAAAAATGAATGAAAGGTATATCATCTTATTTAGATTGAAAAAGAAAAAAAAAACGAATGACAAAGTGATGAGAGCGATATGCAATTCAAGAAGCAATAATGTCCATAATTTACAAAATTAATATATTAAAAAAGATAATTTATTGGTATGAGACATGCCGAATTAATATCAGTTTTGGAATCAAATTCCAGGTTTTGATAATTATGAAAATGACACAAGTATGGGAGAGAAGGCGGAAAGGCCGCAGGAGTGAGGAAAAGATGGATAAGTGATACAATGCGACAGGAGAGTTTTAGGGCTTGTTTGGGATTGCTTCTTCCCGAAGAGCTTATGCTAATAGCACTTATGACATAAGTGCTTCTGCAAAGAAGCAGTTTGTCATTTGGATGTCAGATTTAAAAGTGCTTTTACACTACATAAAAGCACTTTTGATATTTTGTTGAGTATTTGGCTAAAACAATAAAAGTGCTTTTAAAAGTACTTTTAAAAAATCAAACTGAGATCTCTAATGGTACATGCAACTTCAAAATTTTGAAAAAGCCACTAAACAAACGATTGCACATTTACATGCTCAATCTGCTGATTGCAGCAAATCAATTTAGGCACAATAAGAAGCTACAAACTTAAGGAGATAAAGGATATTGAGACTCTAAACTCTAAACACTTTTGGAGGCAGCCCAGTTGTCCTATCTTCTACACAAAATCGTTAACCATATGATTGTGAATGTCAACAAGGTAAGAGAGGCTGACTGCACCAGCAGCACTTGTAACTAATTGGTACCTCTTCCTATTTATAACAAGGAGTTCAATGCTAATCGAGTTCATAGCTAGATCTCCGATGGTGGGCAAGGATTTAAGGGAAGAGGAAGTCTGAGAAAAGAGGAAGGGATAAATATTGGAATTTGGAAGATGGGTAGCTGATCAAGCAATGTTGATCCAAATCTGAAAAAGAGAGAGAGAAAAAAAAAATGGTATTTTGGCATTTAAAAAAATTGAATATGGGTATTTTCGGTATTTTAAAAGTTTCATTAAAGAGAGCCAAGTGATTCCCGTGTTTTTGTCCTGCAACGCTTTTAAGAAGAAGCACCTCTCAGGTGCTTCTTCCAAAACCACTCCAAGTGCTTTTGGATCTCACCCAAAGCGCTTTTGCAATTTTTGCCAAACACCATTTTTAAAAGACAAAAGTGCTTTCACCCATTTAGAAGCGCTTTTCGTTGCTCCAAAAGCACTCCCAAACGAGCCATTAATATAATACAATTATGATGAAGTGGAATAATTAATGGTTAAAATTGTCTTAAATGCGTGTAAATGCACCGATGCTAAATATAGAGGCTTGGATCCTTGAAACATCTATTAAATATGCTCAATAAATATTTTGAAACTTTTACCTTCTAATGGGTTTTGTGTTAGATTTTCAAATATTAAATGTGAGACTTAAAATGTTCACTTTTTGTTTTTGTTTTTTTGTTTTGATTGTAATTTATGATATATAGTTTAGTTTCTTTGTTTTGTTTTGTTTTTGTTTTTACATCAAACAACGATATTCATTAATAAAAATTCAGCAATACATCAAATATGCGTACAAGATATGAGTTGCAACATGACTGCAAAAGCAACACTTCGAAAAGGAAAAACTAAAGCAGACAAAATGCGCATAAACAACTAAAAAACTCAAATCACCAAAATCTAGTATATATTTAAACCCATACAACCTAAAACAAATAAAACCTTAAATTAAACAAACTATAAGCCTAAATCATCACTACCACCATGAATCGAAGTCGCGCCCTCATAAAACCCACCACATCTAACCAAGAATAACTTGTAAAACAAATGGGGGATATGGAAAAGAATCAACCGCCAACGATCCAAGTGTGTATAAAAGCAAATAAGGGTTGCATAATAGCAAACAAAAGTCTTGATTTGATGGCAAGATACACATGGCAAATCGTAGTGAAGTCCTTCATATTATTGTTAAAATTAAAGTTAGAGAAAATGAACTAATCTGGAGAGAGGGTTTTGGGGCGAGGATTGGAATGAGGAATGAGCACAGAATAGGCAATTTTTTTATTTTTTTTATTTTTGTCGAATGATGAGTTTCATTATGAAAACTCACCCAAAAGATGATGACACAAATACAACAAAACAAAGCAACTGAGTAAGGAAGCTCAAAGGTACAAACTAATCTGCAATATCAGATAAATAGGGGCAACAAGATTGTCCCAGATAATGATATCAACAGATAAACAAAATTAAAATTGACCAAAAACTAACCAAATTAAAAACAACATAGCAGCAGCAAAACAACAAAAAATACATGAACACCACAAATCAGCCACCATAAACCAACAACTCTCAAAACAACCCCAAGGCAAAACAAACAGAACCAAGTAATAGAAAGGAGGTGGTGTAATCACCCGGGCAGTTGCAGTGACGTAGCTCTACACATCTTCAAAGATATACACGAGAAATCGTGTTTCGGGTTGTCAGCTATAACCAAAAGATGAAGCTAGTTCAAGAAGGGAAAGAGTGGGCCGGAGTGATGGACAACACCAAATCGAGAAGCCACAACTCCATCAGATTCGAACTCACCAATACACCTAGAGGAGAGCATGAACCAATTAGAGGACAGCCAAGGGACAACAATGAGAGGATTGGAATGGTGAAGATTTGGGGGACCAAGCAAAATAGGAGGCATGAAGCCCCATTAGCAAAGAGGCATGAAGCCCAAAAAAAGAGTAGGAATCGAACCAGGGGAGAGTGTTGGGGGAGGGGTAGAGACCTCCTTCACCTCAGGGAGGTAATGCGGCGCTGGATGTGGAGGGATCTATTTTCGCTAGTGTTGTGAATTTATTGCAAGCGCACAATCCGCACAAGTAATACAGTGATAAGTGAAGTGTCATTCCCACGAAGAGTGATTTAATTTACTAAGTACCAATTGTGATTAACCCAAGACTTTATTTGAACAATTGAATGATGAGATTTTGATTGATTAATTAACTAAAACAATGAATAAAAGCAAGCTTAGAAAAATAAAATAGTGAGATTCAAGTTATTAGAGCACTAGAGCTTCCGATTTCACTATAGTTTGGTGAGTTTTGAGTGAAATCCAATCTTTAAAACTAGGCTATACACCAACCACTCCATTTACTAAACGAACTTCGTACGAACTTGAATTGTCCAATTTCTTAGACTTATTGATTTTGGATCGAGCCCAAAACTTGGCCAACGTCATAATAGGGTAGGAGGAGTCCTTTGGGGAGTTTTGAGTGAAATCCGATGGCTAAAACTAGGCAATACACCAAGCGTTCCATTTACTGAACGAACTTCGTACGAACTTGAATTGTCCAATTTCTTAAAATCATTGATTTCAGATCGAGCCCAAAACTTGGCCAACGTCATAATAGGGTGGGAGGAGTCCTTTGGTGAGTTTTGAGTGAAATACAATCCTTAAAACTAGGCTATACACCAACCACTCCATTTACTAAACGAACTTCGTACGAACTTGAATTGTCCAATTTCTTAGACTTATTGATTTCGGATCGAGCCCAAAACTTGCCCAACGTCATAATAGGGTGGGAGGAGTCCTCTGGTGAGTTTTGAGTGAAATCCGATGGCGAAAACTAGGCAATACACCAAGCATTCCATTTACTGAACGAACTTCTTACGAACTTGAATTGTCCAATTTCTTAGACTTATTGATTTCGGATTGAGCCCAAAACTTGGCCAACGTCATAATAGGGTGGGAGGAGTCCTTTGGTGAGTTTTGAATGAAGCCCAATATTTAATTCTACCCAATTCCCTTAGCATGTTAATCCTAATTATTCTCCATGTTGACAGTTGATTTTCCCTATTTTATTTGATGCTCCATCCCTGGGTACATGTTGTTAATATTATGTTAACTCGCAATTGTACGGGGCAATTAGTAGTATAGCAAGACAAGTACGAGGTCGTACCCACGAAGACTGAGAAGTTAAAACTAGTTATGTACTTAGATTCCCAAATTCAAGAAAGTAGGAGGTTATGTCTAAAACAGAATTTAAAACAAGAGTGGTTGTGATTGTTGAACAAAAGAAGCAAAATGAAATTTCAAACAAAAACAAGTAAACAAATGTAACAAAGAGTGGTTTTAAGAGTTGGAAAACAGATTTTGAGACTAGGGCATTCGAATCACCATAACAATTCAATTCTGGGTTATAAAGATTCAAGTAACAAGTCTAATTCAGATTCAAAGATTGATTCTAGCTAAAGTATGATTAGGCCATGGTGTTTGGTCCTAACCTTGTGTTCCTAATTCCCTAATTTGATCATTCGTTGTCTAACCTAAAATTAAGCATTAGGAACCCATTAAGCATAGAAGAACATTTTAAACAACCAAGCATGTATCTAATCCCTGTTGTCGAATGTCCATACATACTCTTCCTATTCATAGTTCAATTCGAATTAAAGCATGGTGTATACTCTTAATTCAAACCAAGATAGCTAACTGTTGTTAATATTATGTTAACTCGCAATTGTACGGAGCAATTAGTAGTATAGCAAGACAAGTACGAGGACGTACCCACGAAGACTGAGAAGTTAAAACTAGTTATGTACTTAGATTCCCAAATTCAAGAAAGTAGGAGGTTATGCACTTAGATTACCAAATTTAAGAAAGTAGGAGGTTATGTCTAAAACAGAATTTAAAACAAGAGTGGTTGTGATTGTTGAACAAAAGAAGCAAAATAAAATTTGAAACAAAAACAAGTAAACAAATGTAACAAAGAGTGGTCTTAAGAGTTGGAAAACAGATTTTGAGACTAGGGCATTCGAATCACCATAACAATTCAATTCTGGGTTATAAAGATTCAAGTAACAAGTCTAATTCAGATTCAAAGATTGATTCTAGCTAAAGTATGATTAGGCCATGGTGTTTGGTCCTAACCTTGTGTTCCTAATTCCCTAATTTGATCATCTGTTGTCTAACCTAAAATTAAGCATTAGGAACCCATTAAACATAGAAGAACAATTTAAACAACCAAGCATGTATCTAATCCCTGTTGTCGAATGTCCATACATACTCTTCATATTCATAGTTCAATTCGAATTAAAGCATGGTGTAAACTCTTAATTCAAACCAAGATAGTTAACAAACAAGTTCTAATGGTGATCAATCATTCAAACAAACATGTTAACTTATAAGCATAATGAATAAGAACATGAATCATGAAACAAACTTGAAACTCCAAACTTATAAACCCAGAACATTCATGTTAGGTTACATCGAAGCCCTAGTTATGAATGCCATAAGAGTAGAAAAACCCTTTTCTGAAGATCTTGTGGTGTCCAGTGCTTCTTCAAGAACTTCTCCACGTCTAGAAGGATGTATGAAGGATATGGAGGGGATTTGAGATGAGCTTGAGTGAGTGGTGATGGATGAGAAAGAGGAAATTCGTAGGGAAATGGAAGGGAGGTTTTCTGGAGCTGTTTTGGTGATTTAGGGGCAGTTTAGAGTATTAGGTTGATTGCTTGAGTGTTTGGGGTTGTGGGAATGTATGAGGATGATATCTGGATGATGGAAGTGTGGAGGATGGTTTTGCTCGCTGACAAAAATCCATCCTGAGCATGGTTCTGTGTTTGCTAGGTAACGGACTCCAGATTTATCCAATGGGGCTGAATTTTGGATATGTTATAGTACACACCCATTGGAACAACTTTCATGAAGAATGCTGCCTCATCCGAGCTGTGTAGGTTGCTGAAACAAAGCTTGCAATATGACCTACGGAACTGGACTGGCAGGGGGCTGTAGCCAAAATGAGTTTGTCTTTTAAGCTCTTCATCCCTTTATCCAAATCAGGCTTTAACATACATGGATTACATCATTTCATATCCAAAGCCATCATTGTTACCTAAAGCTGAAAGATAAACACAAAAAGGATTAAAAGCACAAGTTTAACTCAAAAACATAACCAAATCATAAGCTAGAAGGGTACAAAATGATATACAATTATGAACCGATCAGTACACCAAAAGTATCCTTATTACCAACCCACTCTATCCCTAGTGATGGAATTAAGATAATAAGAACCCATTAAACTCCTTGGAAAACCTGCAAAACAACCACATAAGTCATGACAAACATCCCTATCTAATCATGTAACTCATGGCATCTATTACAATAAGCAACCCCAAATTGGATATCCCTATCGTCAATTTAGCATCAAAACAATTAAATGTTGGCCAAACATTCAAAGCATTAAGCATGGTAATAGAAACTCAACATGTAAAAATACTTGGAATTAACATTGACTAAAGTAATTGAGTATTCATGGCTAGGCTACATCGTAGCCCTAGCAAAAAGAAATTAGTTCATGACAACTTTAATAAAAACCATGATAAATAGTGTCATAGGAAAGAAAAAACCAATTGAAGATTTGATCTCTGCACAACAACAACTCTAGCTCCAGGTCATCTTCTTTGTCTCTCTAAAACTCTCTCTCCTTTGAGTGTTTCGGCTATGAGTCTGAATATGTAGGAATTTAATGGTAGATGATGGAGGATCGCGGATGGATGATGGGTAATGGATCCTCTGAACAATGACCTAAACTCCCTATTTATAAAACTCCTAGAAATCCTACCTAAGGTATAATTACAATTGTTATAAAAATAGGATTCCTTCTAATATAAGGTCTTCTTTATTTATCCTTATTTGACTTGATAAGACTTGAACCATCGTGAACTAGGAAATTTGACAACAGTCCTTGCAACAAAAGGAATGACTTGGCTTCTTTTTAATTAAACTCCAATCTTCATCTTCTTGCCCTTTTTAGCACACTTTCTCCTATTTCACAATTCCTTCACAAATCTCACAAAACTAATTAAAACAACCAATTTAATCCAAGGAAATTAACAAATAAATAAGCAAAGGAGGCATAAAATATATATAAAATATAGACTTATCAGCTAGGTTGAGGGGTGAATTGGCACTTCTTTTTTTTTTTGGTCGAAATTGCAATTCATTGCAAACCCCTAAAGGGGTAGAGAACAGTACAAACAAAGCTGAGCAAAAGCATCGGCCAGGAAACTAACAAAACAATTGCAGGAACAAATCTAGCTAAAACCAGTACAGTATAGCATGAAGATCATGCTCCCGAGCCAAAAACTAAAACGTCAAAAGCCAACAAAAAGGCATGTAGCCCACATAAAGGCATATAGCCCACAAAG
Organism: Prunus avium; assembly: GCF_002207925.1. Next base: position 6,710 of record NW_018923000.1, on the reverse strand, counting down.
AGGCATTACGCCCACATTCAACGTAAAGCCCACATTAAACATAACATACATAAAATAAAACACAGTAAACCTAGCCGCCACAACCAAAGAGAACCTCTAAGCCGCCACCACCAGCAAAGAGAGATTCCACGACTGTAGATGGACAAACCACCAATCACCACCATGAAGAACCGAACCAAACATCCCTCAAAACATAGCCCCCACGAGATTCCCTAACAGATCCAAAGTTAACCCAACCAATACATCCAAAGGACAGCAGCCAACAAATAAAGAATGAGAAAACCCATTCCACAGCCAAGAGGGAAAGAACCAAGAACTTGGAAGGAGGTGGTTGATCGGTTCATAATTGTATATCATTTTGTACCCTTCTAGCTTATGATTTGGTTATGTTTTTGAGTTAAACTTGTGCTTTTAATCCTTTTTGTGTTTATCTTTCAGCTTTAGGTAACAATGATGGCTTTGGATAGGAAATGATACAATCCATGCATGTTAAAGCCTGATTTGGATAAAGGGAAGAAGTGCTTAAAGACAAACTCATTTTGGCTACAGCCCCCTGCCAGTCCAGTTCCGTAGGTCATATTGCAAGCTTTGT
>NW_018922999.1:51469-70808 GCF_002207925.1 Prunus avium | reverse complement strand
TAAATCTACGCAACAAGTTTTTGGCGCCGTTGCCGGGGATCGGTAACATTGTTTGATTCTATTTGGCTTTCCTACTTTTTTTTTTCTTTTCTTTTTTTTTTTTTTTTTTTTTTAAAGTTCTGCATAATTATTCTTTTACAATAATACCATGATTGCGTTTTAGAATTTTAGTTTACCAAGGATATTTTCGGGATTTTTGAATGTTTCACCATTCTCTGCCTTTTGCTTTATATATATAGATAGATAAAAAGATATATATAGGGAGGAGGGACGTAATGAGTCTTACCCTCAAATGCATCTATATCTACAAATACAAAAATTAAAATAAAATTAAAATAAAATAAAAATAAAAAATTAGAAAAACTAAAATAAATTATTTTTTTCACATTTTTTTTTAAAAAAGGAGGAAAATGGGAACGAAATTTTTTTGAAAAAAAGAAGGAAAATGAGATTGAAGAGGCCATTTTATTTATGTGTTGGCAGTGCTGGGTTTATATCAAGAGAAATGGAAAGGAAGAAAATTGGCGGAGTTATAGTTTTTTTTTTTTCCCAAGTTGCGACCTCATTTCTCCCCTTGTTTCCTTTTTATAGACGTCCATTATGACACCTGTTTCTGGCTTTCCACATCGTGCTCCACATCCCTATCAATCATGTTCCGTAGTTTCTGAAACAGATGTCTTTGTGGGAGACAAAAAAAAAAAATTATAGGCCAGGTTTGGGGTTTGTACGAGACCAAAAAAAAAAAATCATAAGTAGTGTAGGTAATATTTTTTTAACAACAAGAGAAAAGGAAAAGGAAGAAAAAAATAAAGAGAGAAGGAAAAAGAATAAAAAATAAAGAGAAAGAGGAGAGAAGATAGAAGGAAATGAACGGAGAGAGAGAGAGAGAGAAGGAAAAGAAAGAAAAAAAAAAGAGGGAGAGAAGAGAGAAGGAAAAGAATGAAAAAAAAAAAAAAAAAGAGAGAGAGGAGAGAGGAGAGAGGAAAAAGAAAGAAAGAAAAGGTTTAATTTAAGTGGGCTGGACATATGTAGTGTAGGTAATATTGTTTTAGCAAACATTTGGGCCAGGCATGAGCCCAGCTTGCCATGGGCTAAAAACGCCCCTGAGCATGGAGCATGGTGCATGGAGAGGTTCCAATCAAAACGCCATCGTTTGCAAATAGAGTGATTTGCTATGCCATCGGTAAGGCTTGGTCATGACTCATGAGAAGCTGGCAGTTGGGGGTAAAAGAGGATGGTATGCTCTGGCTTCAACAAAGTTCATGTTGCTTGAAATCAGACGGTGGAAATCGCCTCTAGCTCTTCTGGGTCTTGGATGACCCTTCTGTCAAAAAATGGTTTCAGGTAACACTAAATCAGATTGATCATCATCAACATGTTTGCAAATATAAGCACATGATTTCATAAACATACAGTTGAGGTCTTGCCATCTAGGATTATAAAAAATCAAAGAAAAGGAAGAAAACAGAATAACACAAGATTAACGAGGTTCGGCAATTTTGAGCCTTTTACAGTCTTTAGAAGCAATAAAGGTTTTTACAGAACCAAGACAATACAGCCGTTGGAAGATGAAGAGTTTCTAGCAGCTGTAAGAAGACGAGGAGTTTCCAGCAGTAGTTAATTATTTTACATATTCCATTAAGGATTGAATGGTGGGTTGCAATGCCAATAGAAAAGCCGCGATTATTAGGGAACATAGTGACATGCAATGTTTGGTGATGTCCTTCTTTTCTCTTTTTCCTTTGGGACTAAGCTAGTGGGTTCTAGTAGGAAATGCCCCTGAATTTATACCTAATTGGCAAAAAGTGAATTCATATCCTTCTAAATTTTCTTAAAGAAAGATAGAATGTCATTGAAAGTTTTTTTTTTGGGGGGCAAAGTGTTCTACTACCCCGAGTTGGGAGTTGTTTAGTAAAGCTCTCCCTAAGAGTGTTTTTCACAAGTGGATGACCGAACTTTGGACCTCACAGAGTATCCAACTAACATTCACCCAACTTATAGGTCAATTGAAAATTAAGTACAAATTCAAGACACATTTCACCATCACAGCACGACTGGAGCGACCGGTCGTCAGGAATGGGCGACCGGTCGCCAGAAGTTTCCCTCCAGACTTTGAATTCTGCTTCTAAACGACCGGTCGCAAATGTCACGCGACCGGTCGCTCATGCTTCCTGCGACCGGTCGCAAAGAACTGGCGACCGGTCGCTCCTTGGTTTAGCTCCAGACCTCGAATCTGCCAGAAAACGACCGGTCGCAACTTCCCAGCGACCGATCGCTTTTAGGCAGTTTCAAATACTCCCTTTGAGCGCCAAAACCTTTGTATCCTTTAGGTGAGCCATTTTTTCCAACAATCATGACATGCATTATTTTAGAAACAACAAAATTGGATAAGTTGAAAATGTGGACCAGAGGAAACAATGCTCAAAGAACCTTGGCAAGACCTTCAGCAAACAGAATAGCGAAAACTTGCATGCAATTTTTTTCCACCACCAGCCCCATCCTTAGATTCAGACATTGACATGGCTCCTGTGCCTTCAATGGAAACGATCTCAACCTTATTTGGCCTTCCCCATCCAAAATCAGTTTCATAAACCTCAAAGCGGGGTGAGCCAGCAACTGTAAGCACTTTCTCTTCACCACCCACAGAGTACAAAGGCTTGATCCAATTCTCTGCCCCACTCAAAACGCCATCGTCCAAGCTTTTCACAGCCTCACAAATTGCGTTGACTGCCACGGTCAACCCATCTTCACCTAAAAGCGCTTTTGTTTCTGCAACCACCAAACGAATCACTAAGCAGTACTTCCCAAAGTAATTTGAAGAGATAGGAGGATCTAAGCGAGACCTGCAGTCCACGGTAAACCCCATGAATGCTTTTTCGCCTTGTATTTCTTCTGCCTTCACTAAGCAAACCCACATGTTCTGCAAAACGTGGACAAATATTTTTGAACCGATCGATATTCATGTTGTTGGTTCTTCTCTTTCACCAAAATCCTCAGTGCTTCGATCTTTGGGCGTGTGAACACAAAGGTGCCTCAGTCGAATCTGGAGCTGGAGCTCTAAATTTAGAAGGCATATCATCAACATGTTTGCAAATCTGAGCCCATTATTTCATAAACATGGTTGAGGTCTTGCCGTCTAGGATTGCATGGTGAGTTGCAATGCCAATAGAGAATCCGCGGTTAGGAAATATAGTGACTTGCAAAGCCTTGGCTGCGGCTTTTTCCTGCGAGAAATCCAACTGGGGTATAAGAGGGTGGTATTCTTTGGCTTCAACATCAAGGTTGTTGCTTGAAATATGGTCGAAATGATTGGCAGATTGGGCTGTGGTGCCGCCACGACGGTTGTAAAGATAAGAAGCAATGTGGCCAATCTAGTGTCTGGTTGTAATTTGTGTCTGTGGGACAGTCTTGAAATCTCTTTCTGTTTTGTAGTTATCCAAAGTGAGTATCACCAGCCTCAAACAGTGAGAAGTCCAAGAATTTAGAAACCCAAAACTCTGCCCCTTCGAAAAGCACATCATCAAAAAAAATTTCGCGAAATTCTGTAGTGAATGTGACATGCCATATAAGAAGGTTTCACAGAAGACCTTGAGCAAACAGAGCAGCAAAAGCATCCATATATTGTTTCTTCAAAACCAACCCAATCTCAACACCTCCACCACCATTCTTGCTGTCTGACAAAGAGATCGCCCCCGTTTTATCTATAGAAACCACTTCTGTTCTCCTTGGTCTTCCCCATCCAAAATCAGTGTCATAAATCTGAAACCGATTTGAACCAGCAACGGAAGTCAATATAAAATAATTGGTCTGCGGATCACTGCTGTACAAAGTTGAAACCCAATTCTCTGCCCCATTCAAAAACCCCTTATTATCCAAACCTTTTATGGCTTCCCTAATTGCATTTACAGCCAAAACCAACCCATCTTCTCCTAACAGGCCTTTTATCTCTGCAACTACGCTACCGCCCGCTATGCAGTTGCCAAAATAGTTTGCAGGGACAGGAGGGTCCAGGCGGGACCTGCAGTCAATGCCAAAGATCATGGCTATTTTCTCACATCTGATTTCCTTTGCCTTTGACTTGGCCAAGCAAACCCATGCATAGGCACATGTGAGAGAAAACGTTGAAAAGTGAACCGATTGATATTGTTGTTGTTGTTGTTGCTTCTTCATCACCAAGTGCCTTAACGCTTGTATATTTGTGCTTGTGAATTCAAAGGTGCCTCGAACCGAGTCTGGTGGCACTGGAGCTCCCCAAAGCGTACACATCAAGCTTCGATTTTCGGGTCGGTCCAAATTCAGAAAGTGGTTCAAGTAGATAGATTCCAGCCCAGCAGGGTCCTTGATGACTTTGCCAGAAAATGGTTTTAGCTGATCCGGTAACAATAATCCTCCATGTTTACAGAGGTGAGCCCAGGATTTAAGAAACAGGGTTGAAGTTTTTCCATCTAGGACTGCATGGTGCATGCATGTTCCGATTGAAAATCCACGGCTAGGAAACAGGGTGATTTGCAAGGCCATTGCTGCTGCTTTTTCATGAGATATTGCCAACTTGGGCACGAGAGGATGGTATTTTATGGCTTCAACAAATTCATTGCAACTTGAAAGATGGTCGAAATAATCAGCACGATGATCATCAGAGTAGTGGGCTATTGTGAGTGAAACGGCGTCGCCTTGGACATAATTGAGAAGGGGTTTGTGGGAAGTTTGAGGCCAAGTGAGGCTTCATGCTAGAGGTAGAAAGTGTTGGAGGGTGAGAGAGAGCGAGGCTTTGAGTTTTGGAAGTATGGAATCAAAGAAGAGTGGTGTTGGGTCAGAGGAAGGAGGCAATTCGTAGAAGAATATGCGTTGAAAAGGTGGAAATCTTAGCCAGAATAGGTCAAAGAAAGTTAGCTCAGGAAGGAACCATGGTGTGGCTGGGGGCAATGGAACTTGTTGTGGTTCTGGAGCCACCAAGCAAATCTCAATTACTTTCACTACTGAATTTGGCTCTGCCATTGCAGATGGAACCAAGTTATATGAAAATTCTTATAAATCGAGAGGCCCCATTAAGCAACTACATTTAATGTTATAGCTGATTAGAAGCAACACAATTCAATAGTATTTCACGTGTCATGATAAGATGCCACGTGGCCAACACGAACATAATCAGGAGCACCGACCCGATCACAAGTGGTAGGGATCACGAAGTTCTTGCCAGAATAGCATGGTCACGGGGTGCGATCAGTCGGTCTCACCCAACCCGACCCATTACGACACACCGAATGCTTCTGGACAGTCTTAAATGGCTTCTCTAATAGTAATACGTGTTACTTGGGCGGCTCGATGACATGAGGCTATGCTTCGCATCACTCGAGGAGAACACTTGGCCATTTTTTAAGTAAGCATCCTCTTCCATTTTTTGCTTTTCAATGTCTTCTTAGGCACGAAGCCTGTTATAGTTGAGTTTTGGTGAACTCTTAGGCACAAAGCCTGCTATTGTTGATTTTTGTGGAATTTGGCTAATTCTTCAGCACGAAGCCTTGTTTTTTGCTTCTGTCCACAGCAAGTATCTCTGTCTGTGGTGGTTTCCTAGGCACAAAGCCTAAGATTCTGGTTTTCTCACTCATCAAGCTAGTGTTTAATTGTTGCTTCTTGATCCTGTGTGCAATTGCTTGCTTCAAAATGCCTTTCACTATGCCTAAGATTGAAGGATTGCTAGGAATTAGTACTATTCATCTGTCTAAGGATAATTTTGTGAAATGGAGCTATCAGTTTCAATCGGTTCTTCAAGGCTACGATTTATATGGACATTTTGATGGCTCCAGTGTCTGTCCTTCTAAGTGTGTGATATCAGAGACTAAAAGAGTCACGGGTGAATACACCGAGGAATATAAACAATGGCTTCCAGTGGATAAAGCCTTGTTAAGTTTGTTGATTGCCACTTTATCTGATGATGCCATAGAGTATGTGGTCGGATGAACTTGTCTGATCGTCATGCTTCCGTTTCTAGAGCTAGAGTTAATTGAAAACTGAAATGCATACCATTACCAAAGGGGCTGAATCTGTAGAAAAGTTTTTACTTAGACTCAAACATCTTCGAGATCAACTCTCTGCTGCTGGGGTGAAATTGACTGATGATGACATTATTATAGCTGCACTTATTGGTTTACCTGCTGATTATGATATGATTAAAGCGGTGATCTATGCTCGTGACACACCTCTTACTCTAAAGGATTTTCGTGCTCAACTTCTTTCTGCTCAACGTAACATTGAGTCTCGCATATTAGCCTTATCTCATCAAATGAATGGTGTTATGGCTGCTTCTTCGTATGAACGTAGTTCTAGTTCTCATTCTGGATATTCTGCTATAGCACAACCACGTCACGTTTGGCAATTGACAAACAGGGATTGTTGTCATTTCAATTTGCGAAAACCAACTGCCTTATTGATAATTAAAGGAGTCAAAAGGAAGAAAAATGTCTATGTCTATGTCATGTTAGGGTTATGGGCCATTGTTCATGGCTGAAAGCTCTCTGATCTATCTACGATGATTTGTCTTTTCCTATTAATTGGATTTATCCTGCTGTGTTTTTTTTATTTACTCTTTTGTATATTTTGTGATGTTTTTTCCATTTGTTCTGGAAATTATGGAGGGAGGGAGGATGAAGGGTTTAGGGTTTAGAGGGACTTTCAAGGGGGAGGAGGAAATTGATTGGGAGAGACAAAGAGTGGTGGAGGAGGAGGACGCAAAGATATGAGAAGTCTGACAAAGTTTATTATTATAATAATTATTAACTATATTAACCAAAATGAATGAAAAATAAGATAACTTAAAATGAAATTAAATGAGTTTGCATTTCCAAGTAAGGTGTCATATCATATGGTACAGAAATGTGATATACAAAATATGATAAGAGTAGCATTACTCAAACCTAAGAGAATTATCGTTGACTATATATATATACTAGCATATCAAAGGCCTTCTTGTGGAGACACAAAATTGAGTTACAACTTGTTTAGTTACAAATAATAAACTTCAACATTATGGGCAATGGTGCGACGTCGGTTTGTAATAAAAGTTCCCCTTTGCTCATTGAGAAATGGATATGGAGACGAGTGAATCCGAGTAGGGCACATGTTATTGCAGCTTTAGCCAAATCAAGGGTGCAGTCATTTTGCGAGTGGCGTCCTACCATGGTGGTAGTGAGTAGGTGTTTGGCCCAGAGGTCTGGGATTCGAAACCCCTGCAAAAATGAAAGGGTGCAGTCATTTTAGAGGGTCACATAGCCTCCCTCTCTGATGATGGTTCCCCGTTCACTATTGAGTTGCAACCAAGTTCGAGTTCTCTTTTTATAAATTAAATTAATTTCTAATAATTTAAATTATTATGGAAGCTGATTTCCCCACCCTCTTTTTCTCCACTTACACTTCCTTTTGCTTTTTAATTCTTTTTAATCAATTTTTTTCTATCTTTCCTATTCTATCCTTACCCTACATTAATTTCTTTTTTACTTCACTTTTATATTATTTCTTTTTCTTTATACTTAATTTTCCAATTTACACTCCATTTTCAGTATTAAAGGGAAAACAAACTTAATTTTCTTACTCAATTAAAGGAAGAGGAAAACTATATTTTTTATATAACAATCTAAATCCTTTGTAGCCTCCCTACGTGCAGGTACTGACGATCTACAAGACTCCAAGATATGACCCCTTGTACACAAACTCAAGATCCGCTATGAGCACGTTCATAGACGGATATAGGTATTCAAGTCACAGAACCATTGCCAAAATAATAATATAAAGTAGAGAATATATATAAGGCATTCACCAACCAAAAAATTAAGGCATTCACCAACTAGAAATAAAACCTGAATATTAAATATTTATAACTCCCATAATAAATAAAATAAAACAGCCAAAATAATTAAAACAGAAAATAAAACGTTAAAATTTAAAATCCTTTCAAATAATAACAATCCCCATAAAGGGTTTTAAAATTTTAAAATAGTAAAAGATAAAGAAATATACATATGGGCAACATAATACTATGCAACAAATTAACACCAATTTCATGCGTGGATTCAAAGGTCTTGAAGCCCTTTAGCAAACAGAGAAGCAAAAGCTTGCATATGGTGTTTTTCCAAAACCAAACCAACCTCAACATCTCCAGCAATACCATCCCTAGACTCTGCCAGGGACATGGCTCCTGTCTCTTCGATCGAAACCACCTCCACCTTGCTTGGCTTTCCCCATCCAAAATCTGTTTCATAAATCCCAAACCTTGGTGAACCAGCAACACCCATAACTCTCTCTTCACTGCTCACTGCAGGGTAAAGTGTTTGAATCAAAGTCTCTGCCCCATACAAAATCCCATCACTGTCCACACTTTTTATAGCTTCACTGATTTCGTTGACCGCCACGGTCAACCCATCTTCTCCTAGAAGCCCTTTTCTCTCTGCAACTATTACACGGCCGTCTACGCAGTTCCCAAAATAGTTTGCAGGTATCGGAGGGTCAAAGCGAGACCTGCAGTCCACACTGACGCCCATCATAACTGGCTTATCGGTCTGTTTTTCCTCAGCCTTGAGTAAGCAAACCCATGTATAAGCACATGTTACAGAAAATGTTGACAAATGAGGACGATCAGATTGTTTTTCATTCTTGATCATCTCTACCATTTTGGTCGAAACCCATTGCTTCATTGCTTCTATTTCTGGTCGTGTGATTACAAAGATGCCGCGAACCTCGTCTGGTGGTGGAGATTTATACTGGGTAACCATCAAGCTCCTGTTGTTGGGTCCGTCCAGATTCTGAAGCTGGTTCAAGAAGATTGGTTCGAGCCCGGCCGCGTCTTGGACGACCCTTCTGTCAAAAAATGGTTTCAGCTGATCTGGTAGAGCTGAACCAGATGGATCATCACCAAGATGTTTGCAAATGTGAGCCCATGATTTCACAAACATGGTTGAAGACTTGCCGTCCAGGATGGCATGGTGCATGGATGTGCCAATGGAGAAGCCATTGCCGTTGGGAAAGATGGTGACTTGGAACGCCACGGCTGCGGCCTTTTCGTGAGAGGTTGGCAATTGGGGTACGAGAGAATGGTACTCTTTGGCCTCAACAAAGTTGCTACGACTTGAAAGATGGTGGAAATCAGCATGAGACTCGGCAATTGTGAGCGAAACGGCGTCCCCTTGGACATGAGTGAGAACTGGTTTAGGGGAGTGTTGGGGCCAATTGATGTTTCCTGCTAGAAGTCGGAAGTGTTGGAGGGCGATGGAGAGCGAGGCTTTGAGTTTTGAAACGAGTGTGGTGGTTTCGAAGGAGCTTGAGATTTCATAGAAGAAAAGGCGTTGGACGGGTGCAAATCTGAGCCAGAGTAAATCAAACAAGGTTAGAGGAAGGGCGTCAGGTGTGGCTGAGTGATCTTCTGGTGAGCTTGGCTGTGGAGCAACCATGCAAACCTCAATAACTCTGACTGAGTTTAGGTCTGCCATTGGGGATGGATCATGGAAGCAAAGTTGAATGAAGGGTTTAATATATATAATTGATGAACAGACCTAATGAATGTTCCTTAATTCTTATTTTAAACGGCCATGTGGTAAGTATTCTATATTTTAAAAGAACAACAAGAAGAAAACCGAAACTTACGAACTCTTCTTGTCGTTCACAAAGTTGCTAGCACACCCAATAGGAAATAGAGACAAATATAAGGCAAACACCGAATGATCAAAGAGGCGAGATCAAACTAAAGTAGTTGTATGCAGCACCATAGAAGCATAAGAAAAAGGAGAATTTATTCTCTCTCTTCAAGAGCAAAGGGAAGTGTATTTGCTGAAATACAAAATGGGGCTGATATCAGGGCACGCCGCACAATAGAAGCCACAAAACCACACTTGGTTTGGTATATCATCATTTTCAAGTTTTAAAAGTGGGGGAATTTTAAATGTCCCCACATGATTGGTAATCAATTCATGCCAGGCTTATGTGTTGGAATTTTAAAAAGGTTTTAACTGTTTTTATTTATTTAATTATTTTGGTTGTATTATTTTATTTATTGTAGGGATTATACATATTTAATTTTCAGGTATTATTTTTATATTGAATGCCTTAATTTTTTTAGTTTAATGTGGTTGGTTACATGTTCTTGGATGCCTATAAAAGGTCACTCCTCCTTCACATTTGATACACGATCATAATATCACATATCACAATCTGATTCTCTCCTTTTCTACTTTTATATATATTCTCTACGTTCTATTAGTATTTTTGAACAATGGTTATGTGACTTGGAAACATATCCGTATATGAATGTGCTCAATACGGATCTTGAGTTTGTGTATTAGGGTCGTATCTTGGAGTCTTGTAGACCGTTAGTACCTACACATAGGGAGGCTACAAAGGCTTTAGGACACGTCTTTGACGTGCTTCACCGTATCAAGCTCACCTTCTTACTTATTATTTATTTTACTTTGCTTACCTATAAATTTGTTTTTCTTCAATTTCCTTGTACCTTAAAAACTTTCCATTTTGTTTATATGTTATTTATAATATAAAGATTTTTGTATTTGGCTTTACGGAAAGAGGAAAACTATACTTTTTGTAATAATCTAAAACCTTTATCAATTAAAGTTGTTTTCTTCCTGTACTGCTATTGCTTTAATACCTTTTAACTTTTTGACTGAAGCTTTTGCATTTGTATTGGATTTTCAAAATGAAAATTACGATTTGTTTTGGGTAGATGCAGTTTAAAGCTTTCATGTTGTCTATACAATTTCAATTACTTTAAATATTGTTGGTACATTTATATTTTTATAATTTGTTGCTAATGTTTGGGCAATTGTGTTTGAAAACAAAAAAACCTACAGACTAATTTATGTGGCATTATTATTATAGCTCAACGTTTTGGAAGAGATTTGAATCTTTAATTGCTCAAAGGCAACCAGTAAAATTAATTACAAAATCAATTTAAAGCTAGATATTTGGTTTCAAAATCTTAATAATGTTAATAGTATTCAAAAGCTAATTAATGCCCATTGAAATAATAATAAAAAATATATTGAAGTGAGCTATGTTTTTTCTAAGTTATTGTTTGTTTTAAATAGCGCTTGTATCAATTACTTAATTATTACTCATTAATCAATTTTCGTTGAAACATCCAATGCTGAACGGTTGAGGTGAAGTGTTTCAAAATCTTTGGTCAAATTTGTTTTAATTGAAATTTCAAAACAAGTATATATATTTGATTTCATTGTGTTGGGCCTTAGTACATTTGCCCTCATTCATTTTGGTTGCCATCAATCCTCTTTTATATAACGGTCATTTATATTTTTTTGTTGGACTTAATATTGTTCTTTTGTTCTTAACTGCCAAAAAAGTTCTGCTTTAATTTTGGAAGTTCTTCATACCAACGTGAGAAGCAATTATAATATATTCTTGGTTACAACTTACAGGTCAAAAATAAAATAAAATAAAAACAGAATTTTATAGGCTGTGCTGCCGCCACAACGGTTGTAAAGATAAGAAGCAGTGTGGCCAATCTAGTGTCCGAAAACCCATAACAGTGGAGGGTCCAGGCGGGACCTGCAGTCAATGCTAAAGATCTTAGCTATTTTCTCACCAATGATTTCCTTTGCCTTGGCCAAGTAAGCCCATGCATAGGCACATGTGAGAGAAAACGTTGAAACCTTAGCCAGAATAGGTCAAAGAAAGTTAGCTCAGGAAGGAACCCTGGTGTGGCTGAGGGCAATGAAATTTCTTGTGGTTCTGGACTGACTGGAGCTACCCTTCAAATCTCAAAACAAGGATGTCTTTATGCAAACAGAGAAGCAAAAACATCCATGCAAGTTGCAACAGCGCCACGGCCCGCTATGCAATTATCAAATTAGGTCAATGGAACAAGTGGTCCAGGCGGGACCTACAGTCCACGTTAAATAGCAGAAGTACTTGGTCGGATTTTATTTATTCTGGCTTGACCATGTCCATGTGCCATGTGTATGCACAACGTTGACACTTGCACCGATTGATGAGGTTGTAGTTTATCTGCCTTAGTGCTTCAATTTTTGTGCTTGTGAATTTGAAACTGGCCCGAACTGGGCGGTGGTCTCCGGCTTGCGTAAATCCGCCTTGCGAACGGAGTCTGATTTGCGAAACATGGTTGAAGAATTTCCGTCAAGTCAACGGCGCAGCATGGTCAGTTTCAGGATTTAAAAGCCGACTGGTCAAAATATTTATATTAAACTTAACAGAGTGAATTTCATTAATAAACACTCTCCTCTCTGCACACGCTTCCTCGTGTGTGAGAGGCTTTTTTTTTAATCACGCGCGACTTACAAAATTTCGTAAATATTTTTTCCCAATTGTATTTATCAGTCCCGATGTTCGTTTCAATAGTTTTATATTTTAATCGCATGCGTGTGATAAATCGTCATCTTAAAAATTTTCCTTTATCGCTCGTATTTTTACGTCTATTTTAGCAGTTTACACGCTATAAAAGAAAAAAAGAAACTGCTAAAATAGACGTCTAGAAAAATACAGGTGACAAAGGAAAATTTTTAAGACGACGATTTATCACACGCGTGCGATTAAAATATAAAACTGTTGAAACGGACATTGGGACTGATAAATACAATTGGGAAAAAATATTTACGAAATTTTGTAAGTCGCGCATGATTAGAAAAAAGCCTCTCGCACACACAGAAGTGTGTGCAAAGAGGCTAGTTTAATGAGCTTTAGGAGCTAGGGGATTCTTTGTGTTTTTTTTTTTTAATTTTCAGTTTGATGGAATTGAAAATTTTCCTTGTTTTTCCCCACAATTTGAAATACCTTTTATTAGCTCGGGTAAAACGCATAGTTGATCATATTGAAAAGAATTTAAAACAAATGCAAGAACTAATTTAAATTCCTCTTTGTATTTATTGATAACAATTATCATAGTCAACCATTGAACCGAATTTGGAACAGATGCAATTGAATAAGTCTTTATTTAAAACAAAATTCGTTACACCAAAATATAGTAATTGAAGCTAGTACTGCAACCATTGAAAAAGGAAAACAAAAAACAAAAAATTCATCACAATTAAAATCCTTTTAGCTACTTCTTGTACATGAATGTCCTCCTGCAGCAATTTTCTGCTCTCCTGCTACTATCTTCTTTGGAAACCTCATGCAGCAAATTGGATCTACATTTACATAAAAAGAAAAGGAAAAAAAAGATGAAAACAACTAAAAAATTTAATATGAAGTAAGATATTAAGAATACTAAAACAATAGACTTATGTTTCGGAATAAGTCTATCTCAATGTGTCATTATGGATGTGTTATTATCGGCTTCACCACGCCCTTCAAATACTGAAACAGATTAGCCTTCAAGTGTTTGGTTTATTCAAAGCCAACAACTTTATATATGACATTCCTGGATAAAGCAGCTGCTATAAATGAGAGATGACATTCTTGAAACAGTGAATTCAACAAACTTTAATTTTCACCAAAACTTCTAGCATCCATATAAATATCATTAGTGACAAAAGCAGTTTTCAGAAATCAAATTACACAGTTTATATAAATTTTGACAGGAAGAATGAGAAAAGCTCACAGTGTAATTGCCACCACAGCAAATTATGTCCCTTCTAGCATCCATATGAAATAACCTAATAGAAACATTGAGAAATCACCCAATTAGTACATAGAAACACAGAATTTAAACCTAGAAACATAGTTTCCCTTGCATCATGACACATTCACCTAAAGCAAACACACAGCCACACAATTGTTTAAACCAAACCATAAACCTGCAATTTCCTTTTAACAGAGCCAAAATACCCACACCTCCATCTGCATCTCCACCACTCTATCACCCTAAACACTGAAACCACAATAAAATGCATTCTACCAAACGAAAAATAAAACCCATTAAAAAATGTCATAAACAAAACATTGTCAATGATTACAGGCTACACAAATTATCCCATAAATTAAATCCACAACCCCATCTGCATTAGCTGCTAATGGAATGTGAACTTCAAAAACTTCGAAACGTATTGTTATAAATTTGTACATTGGCATAAGACCCTTTCATACGAAACAATAAATGGTAATAAATAAATAAATCTATTCCAAAACTAAAATAAGAAATTCATAACAATACAAATGTAAAATTAGAGGGATTACACAAAGCGACCTTATCTAAACTCAAAAAACCAAATTCCGACAGCTAAACTGAAATTGGGATTTGATGTACAGAAGCAATTGAATTACTGAAAGCGAAAAAAGACAATTATGTCACTCGAAACAAAAAAACAAAAAAACAAAGGTATGAATGAGGTACCTTTGGACTTGTCCACGAAGAAGAGCGACTTTGGTTCACTGCTCGAAGAAGTCATGATCGGTGCTTATGTTGACTCACCATGATGCTTCCATTTTGTTTTGCTTTCATGTTATTCTTGAACTCCCTCCAACTCTGATCCTCATTTTGCTTTTAATTCCTGTATCAAAAATAATCCTCTGAGAAAAAAAGAAGAAGAAAAAATCAAAGCATAATTTATTCGTAACATAAAAAATAGAAGTTGATGCCAGAACTGGACACTTTACATCAATATGAAACTGAATCTGGATCTAGAATGACATGGACACTTAACAAAAAATAAACATAAAGAAAGAAGAAACTAATAGTGTTAGTGTAAACAAATAACAAATGCAAACCAATACCCAATTCCAGTCAGAAACAACCCAAAAGTATCCCAAAGGGTGATTTGTTTGCTTTCTTTTTCCTTTGTCACCTACGTCTTCCAGAAAGACAAAAATAGAAATCGTGGATTCTCACTAACACATGAACGTAGAGAAATAAAGCCATGGCTTTGTTAGGCACATTTGGAGGCCCAAATTATCAGCAGAAAACAGAACACCTAGTTACAGTAGAGCCAATATTAAAAAGTCTAATTTTGGGGGGAAAAAGGGATTGTATAATAATGGACAACTTTTGAGAGAACCCAATTGGAAAAAATCATCTTCCAACTAAACTAATGTATGTTGATTGGAAACTTAAAATACAAAATATAACGAAATGAAGAATCATTAACCTTAAATATAGTTTCATCTGCTTCTTATGGAACCCTTATGCGTCAGAGAGTGCGAGGTGAGAGGCGATTCCATCTATTGAGATAAAATTCCAAAGACTTTTTAATTTCATAAGTCAAACACATAAATAATTACAAACACAAACACAAACACAAACATAAACACATACCTAGACCCTAGCCAAAGTTTCAATCAATCAAACATAAATTAGGGTTAGCTTTGTGTGAGAGAGAGATTCGTACCATTTAAAGAATTGATGCTCTACAGATTGAAGATTATTAAACAGAAAGCATGGAACCGGAGTCATTAAAGCAATTCTGGACTTCGAGTTCTTGAACTAATGACTGGAACCCGAAAAGTGAAGAAGAAGAAGATGAGAGCATAAAAAAACTAAAAGGAACTACTCCCCTATACGGATTGAAACTAAAGAGAAAGAGAAATGGTTATCAAATAACTAAAACTAAAAATTGTTTTTTTCATTTGATCCCCTTTCTCAAAAACCATACAATAATATAAAGGCAGCCAAAAACATAATAGTGAAATCAAACCTACACACACTTTGAGTTTTAAAATTTATTCCCCACTCCACTGATTCCAACAGTTTTCTCAAACTTCGATTCTGTTAAAAAGGCCTCAAGCATGCAAAGCACAGGGTGAGAGGCTAATATTATAACATGAATCCTAGGAAGAAATACTTGAGTTTTGTGCAAGCCTAAAACACATGAAAACTTGACCATACTTGGCATCTTGAAGCATGGCATACTCGTACATGAAACTATTATTCAAAAAGTCAATATAACAAAGAAAAATAACTAAAAAGACAAAATTTCACCAACACTAAAATCTTACAAATTTCACCAAATCTCTTCACTGTTCTCACTTCTAATTTCATTTTCACCCTCATTATGGAGTTGTTGCATTCATTGAAATTAGTTTTATTAGAAAGAACTAAGCTTTTCTCATTTCTCTTCATTTCCCAATTCTTATTTACAAAGCTAAATTAGATAATACAAAATAAATGTTCAAACTAAAATCTACTTTGGCATTTTAGCAAACACTTGGAATGCTAAGCTGAATATATGCAAGTGAATAATCTAACTAAACCCTTATAGAGGAAACAGTTCAAATATGAAAAAAGCAGACAAAATCATACCATACTAATTTTCTGGAATAAACACTGGCAAAGAGAAAATCAACCACACAAAGACATGAACTACCAGATTGATGAGCAGACTGGGCGTTCCAATATTGATTGCTCCAGTTCTTTTTCCTTCAATCTTCCTCCCTGTAACAACAAACCAAACTCAATTTATGATTTACTTCTCAATTTTCGACATCACAAATGAAGAAACGAACCTCGGAAAAAAAAAACTTCAAACCTTTTTATGCAGTGAGTAGATGAGGATTCTTGCTCTGCGAAACATGGGAGGGGAGGAAATGCGTTTCCAAGTTTGAGGGCCATGGTGGGTTTTGGACGGTTTCAAGTTTTGCTTTCATCCTATTTCAATTTCATCCTATTTCGGCGCCGTTGCCGGGGATCGGTAACATTGTTTGATTCTATTTGGCTTTCCTACTTTTTTTTTTCTTTTCTTTTTTTTTTTTTTTTTTTTTTAAAGTTCTGCATAATTATTCTTTTACAATAATACCATGATTGCGTTTTAGAATTTTAGTTTACCAAGGATATTTTCGGGATTTTTGAATGTTTCACCATTCTCTGCCTTTTGCTTTATATATATAGATAGATAAAAAGATATATATAGGGAGGAGGGACGTAATGAGTCTTACCCTCAAATGCATCTATATCTACAAATACAAAAATTAAAATAAAATTAAAATAAAATAAAAATAAAAAATTAGAAAAACTAAAATAAATTATTTTTTTCACATTTTTTTTTAAAAAAGGAGGAAAATGGGAACGAAATTTTTTTGAAAAAAAGAAGGAAAATGAGATTGAAGAGGCCATTTTATTTATGTGTTGGCAGTGCTGGGTTTATATCAAGAGAAATGGAAAGGAAGAAAATTGGCGGAGTTATAGTTTTTTTTTTTTCCCAAGTTGCGACCTCATTTCTCCCCTTGTTTCCTTTTTATAGACGTCCATTATGACACCTGTTTCTGGCTTTCCACATCGTGCTCCACATCCCTATCAATCATGTTCCGTAGTTTCTGAAACAGATGTCTTTGTGGGAGACAAAAAAAAAAAATTATAGGCCAGGTTTGGGGTTTGTACGAGACCAAAAAAAAAAAATCATAAGTAGTGTAGGTAATATTTTTTTAACAACAAGAGAAAAGGAAAAGGAAGAAAAAAATAAAGAGAGAAGGAAAAAGAATAAAAAATAAAGAGAAAGAGGAGAGAAGATAGAAGGAAATGAACGGAGAGAGAGAGAGAGAGAAGGAAAAGAAAGAAAAAAAAAAGAGGGAGAGAAGAGAGAAGGAAAAGAATGAAAAAAAAAAAAAAAAAGAGAGAGAGGAGAGAGGAGAGAGGAAAAAGAAAGAAAGAAAAGGTTTAATTTAAGTGGGCTGGACATATGTAGTGTAGGTAATATTGTTTTAGCAAACATTTGGGCCAGGCATGAGCCCAGCTTGCCATGGGCTAAAAACGCCCCTGAGCATGGAGCATGGTGCATGGAGAGGTTCCAATCAAAACGCCATCGTTTGCAAATAGAGTGATTTGCTATGCCATCGGTAAGGCTTGGTCATGACTCATGAGAAGCTGGCAGTTGGGGGTAAAAGAGGATGGTATGCTCTGGCTTCAACAAAGTTCATGTTGCTTGAAATCAGACGGTGGAAATCGCCTCTAGCTCTTCTGGGTCTTGGATGACCCTTCTGTCAAAAAATGGTTTCAGGTAACACTAAATCAGATTGATCATCATCAACATGTTTGCAAATATAAGCACATGATTTCATAAACATACAGTTGAGGTCTTGCCATCTAGGATTATAAAAAATCAAAGAAAAGGAAGAAAACAGAATAACACAAGATTAACGAGGTTCGGCAATTTTGAGCCTTTTACAGTCTTTAGAAGCAATAAAGGTTTTTACAGAACCAAGACAATACAGCCGTTGGAAGATGAAGAGTTTCTAGCAGCTGTAAGAAGACGAGGAGTTTCCAGCAGTAGTTAATTATTTTACATATTCCATTAAGGATTGAATGGTGGGTTGCAATGCCAATAGAAAAGCCGCGATTATTAGGGAACATAGTGACATGCAATGTTTGGTGATGTCCTTCTTTTCTCTTTTTTCTTTGGGACTAAGCTAGTGGGTTCTAGTAGGAAATGCCCCTGAATTTATACCTAATTGGCAGAAAGTGAATTCATATCCTTCTAAATTTTCTTAAAGAAAGATAGAATGTCATTGAAAGTTTTTTTTTTGGGGGGCAAAGTGTTCTACTACACCGAGTTGGGAGTTGTTTGGTAAAGCTCTCCCTAAGAGTGTTTTTCACAAGTGGATGACCGAACTTTGGACCTCACAGAGTATCCAACTAACATTCACCCAATTTATAGGTCAATTGAAAATTAAGTACAAATTCAAGACACATTTCACCAGTTTAGCCTTAATTAATTTGTCATTAATCATCATTTTCTTTTACAACCACCGATTCATAAATTTCAAAGTGGGCAATAAATTAAACTATTTTAACTTTCCTTTTCAACTTGTTTGGAAGAAAACGTAACCACATGTACGTTTGACTGTGTGTAGACCACAATTTTGGGAGTGGGGCAAAGTCGATCACATAGGATTTTGAAGTGTGTCATCATTGTTGTGAATTAATGACTAACTCACAGCCCTTTTAAGATTTTGTTGTTGATGGACTTTAGACAAAGAACTCAATGATGGATGAGTCTTACACACACACACAGAACTTAACCAAGCACAAATGACACAAGTGTTTATAGAGGTTCAGCAAATTGCCTACATCCTCTTTGGTGATCACCTTGAGAAATCTTCACTAATGAAGATATGTTACAACTTTGGTTTACAAAGGAAACCCCCTTAGAACACTACCCTCACAATCTGTTTCTCTCACACCCTTGCTCAACACCTTGATACACTTAGAGAACTCTCTTGCTCACACCCTTGGCTTTTCTGAAACTCTCACAGAAAAACTTATTGTTTCCAGCTTTTGCCACTACATATGTTCAACATGCTTTCTCCCTTGTGTTATCTTACTTCATTCCATTACCTACACAAGCCAATGGACAAGAGATAGGATATCTGATTGTCCTCCACGTTCTTTCCTTTTAGTCACCACTTAGACTAAGGGTCAGATCAGGTAGGTAATACAATC
>NW_018922999.1:22013-41302 GCF_002207925.1 Prunus avium | reverse complement strand
GCATGCGAGCACTTATCAATTAGTTTCTTGAAGTGATCATTTCCCTGCGTTTTGATGGGATGCCATACTGTTCTTCCATCTCAACTGCTTTTGCAAGAGTCTGAAGCTTGCGATGGCAAGTTCCCATTTTTTGAACAACTCCATGTTTCCCGCTTTATCTCATTTTCATAGAAACAGCGTGTGCTTATCCTTTGAAAATGGCGCCTTCTTTGGTGCAGAAGGATATCTTCCGAATAAACAAAACGGGGCTTTGTCTCCTGGCAACAGAGTTTTTCAGAAAATGTCCTTCTTTCATACCTGCTCCTGTTCAATCTTGATTTCAGCCGATTTTGTTGACTTTTCTTAGTCAGGGATCACGTGGGATTGTTTTTAAAAGATCAGCTGGGTTTAGTTTGCGTTTTGAGCCCCATTCTAGTTCATCCAAGGCCCAAGTTGCTTTCTGATTTCCACTGTTCCCAGGCCTCTTAACGTTTTGGGCCAGGTGTTCTTGGCCTGTCCACTCGTTTAATGGGCTGGGTCGTGCTGATGGGCTTGAGGTCGTCTGATACGAGCGGCCTAGGAGATGGTGTGGGCTTTTGTTTTCGGCGTGGCAAATTTGGGCCCAAACACTACTTTAATTTAATCTAAATTACGGGAAAGTGATTCAAACTCGGCTGCAGAGTTAGGAATACATCAGCTCTAACCAACTTAGCTACGCTCATGTTTGTGGAGAACAGTGAATTTAAAATGCTTGTTGCAAAGGTTTCACAGGTCTTCAAGACCTTCAGCAAGCAGAGCAGCAAAAGCATCCATATATTGTTTTTTCAAAACCAACCCAATCTCAACACCTCCACCACCATTCTTGCTATCTAATAAAGAGATCGGCCCCGATTTATCTATAGACGCGACTTCTGTTCTCTTTGGTCTTCCCCATCCAAAATCAGTATCATAAAGCTGAAACCGATTTGAGCCAAGAATGGTAAGCACTCTAACATAAGTGCTTTGCATATCACGGTACAAAGTTGAAATCCAATTCTCTGCACCATTCAACAGCCCCTTATCCAAACCTTTTATGACTTCAGTGATTGCATTTACAGCCAAAACCAACCCATCTTCTCCTAATAGGCCTTTTCTCTCTGCAACTACTGCACGGCTCGCTAGGCAGTTCCCAAAATAGTTTGAAAGGTAGAGGAGGGTCCAAGAGGGACTCATAGTCAACGCTAAAGATCATAACTATTTTGTCACCTTCTATTTCCTCTGTCTTGGCTAAACAAACCCATGCATAGGCACATGTGAGAGAAAACGTTGACAGATGAAGCGATTGATATTGTTGTTGTTTCTTCTTCATCACCAAGTGCCTTAATGCTTCTTTGTGCTTGTAAATTCAAAAGTGCCTCGAACAAAGTCTGGTGGCAATGGAGCTCTGAAAATGGTGCACATTAAACTTCTGTTGTTGGGTCGGTCCGAATTCAGAAATTGGTTCAAGAAAATTGGCTCGAGCCCAGCTCTGTCGTTTATAACCATTTTTTCCATAAAATGGTTTTAGCTGATCCGGCAACTGGTTCGATGAAGATGCTAAAAATCCTCCATGTTTACAGAGGTGAGCCCATGATTTAAAAAACAGGGTTGAACTTTTTCCATCTAGGACTGCATGGTGCATGGATGTTCCGATTGAAAATCTACGGTTAGGAAAGTGGGTGATTCACCACAATAGTTGCTTTTCCTCCATGTTATTCCTGGTTATGTCCTCTGTAACTAGGAAAGCTCAATCCTTGTATGTGTTGCTGAGAATGTTGTATTTCTTAGTTTAGATGAGACTTAAATTGTTGTAATTGTTCTTGTTACTGTGCCACTCAATCTTCTGTAGCAATTCAAAACCAAATAGTTGTAAACGAAAAGAAAAGATGAGGGACCTAAACCTATCGAGCTTAACTCTTTCTTCTTTTAATGGCTGCCGGCCAAGTGAGTGCTTGTCGATGTCCTTTTTTAATCTTCTTCCATTGGGACTAAGCTAGTGGGTTTTCTATTAGGCAGGTATATGCATATCCAATTATTATTCACTTTCTTTTACAAGCACCAATTCTTAAATTTCAAAGTGGGTTCAACTTGTTTGGAAGAAATTGTAACCACATCCACAATTTAGGGAGTAGGGCAAAGTTGATCACAAGTAATATTATAATGGTCAGACGCATATGTCAAATATTTGACAATTTCTGCTGTTTAATATATATGCATGGCATGAATTTCTAACTGTAGTTTAATTTGACATGTAAAATTTCCCAGAAAATTGTTTTGATTTGAGATCAACACATAGGATCTTGAAGCGTGTCATCATGACATACATTATTTAATTTTTTTTGGTTAGATTGGGAGGAAAGAAAACAGGAGGGAAGGGAATCACTGTGATATGTGATAAGAAAAAATATATATTGGATAGTGTGGAAATGAGGAAACAGTGTTCAACAATTTAGCTTTCAAAGGTTGGCAAGACCTTCAGCAAACAGAGTAGCAAAAACTTGCATGCAATTTTTTCCCAAAACCAAGCCAACATCCTTATTTCAGTAATAATTTCAATTCTTAATGTTTGCATTAACCAATGACATTTTCTGGTATTTTGAATGTTTTACCATTCTCTGCCTTTTGCTTTATTCAAAAGTATAACTAAAACCATAAATTGTCATTAATATTGCAAAGGGCTTGTAACTCAAGTTGTTTTTTTTTTCTTTTTCCAAATTTGTAACTCAAGTTGTTAAGAGCATGTATTTCTACACCCAAGATCCCTACGCCCTCCCTTAATATCGCTTGTCATCAAAGTTGAACTTTTGTTTCTCAGATCTATATAGTACCTAATTATTAGGTAATTGTGGCCCCTATTTATTGTGCCGGCATTTAGTCGGTTTGTTTGGTGCATTCGTCTTATATCAAGCCAAACAAAGAAGAAAGTTTAAACTATTCTTGTTTCGAGTCTTTATCATTAGGAGCTTGTTCCAATCATCACTCGGGAACTTACATATGCATGTTCCAATCATCACGCGTTTTTTTCGAACTTCTATTATGCAGTATGACCCCGTTTAGTTCACGGAACGGATTTGGGGGAAAATCACTTCCCATGTCATTTCATAAGGGATGAGAAATGGAGATTCCTTTCCCATGTTTGATAATCCTGGGAAAGTAACCAAGAAATACCACTTTATTTCCTTTTACATGTTTGGTTTGTGTAGGAATGTAAAACCAAGTTTGTTTAATTTTCCAATTATACCCATATGAAATCAAATAAAAATAGAATGCATTTAATGCTATATTGTAATTCTAAATTATTAATGGGCACAATATGTGTTGAGAGTATTTGTCCCACATTGAAAAGTTAAGGGACCAAGCCTAGGTTTATAAGGAATTGGGCTACTCCCCCCATTGCCAATTGGTTTTGGGGTGGAACCTCAACTTTCTTCATGGTATCAGAGCAAGGCTTCACATGTTGGGCCCAACGGCCACACGTGCTCCCACGTCACCCAATATGTGTTATCCACGTGTTAGGCTTGAAAGTTCGCTACATGTGCGGGGGCGTGTTGAGAGTATTTGTCCCACATTGAAAAGTTAAGGGACCAAGCCTGGGTTTATAAGGAATTGAGTTACTCCCCTCATTGCCAATTGATTTGAGATCAACACATAGGATCTTGAAGTGTGTCATCATGACATGCTGCCGCTAATTTTTTTTGGTTAGATTGGGAGGAAAGAAAACAGGGGGGAAGGGAGGAGGGCCACAATCACTGTGATATGTGATAAGAAAAAATATATATTGGATAGTGTGGAAATGAGGAAACAGTGTTCAACAATTTAGCTTTCAAAGGTTGGCAAGACCTTCAGCAAACAGAGTAGCAAAAACTTGCATGCAATTTTTTCCCACAACCAAGCCAACATCCACGCCACCAGCACCGTCCTTAGATTCAGACATTGACATGGCTCCTGTGCCTTCAATGGAAACGATCTCAACCTTGTTTGGCCTTCCCCATCCAAAATCAGTTTCATAAACCTCAAAGCGGGGTGAGCCAGCAACTGTAAGCACTTTCTCTTCACCACCCACAGAGTACAAAGGCTTGATCCAATTCTCTGCCCCACTCAAAACGCCATCGTCCAAGCTTTTCACAGCCTCACAAATTGCGTTGACTGCCACGGTCAACCCATCTTCACCTAAAAGCGCTTTTGTTTCTGCAACCACCAAACGAATCACTAAGCAGTTCCCAAAGTAATTTGAAGAGATAGGAGGATCTAAGCGAGACCTGCAGTCCACGGTAAACCCCATAATTGCTTTTTCACCTTGTATTTCTTCTGCCTTCACTAAGCAAACCCAGGTGTAGGCACATGTTATGCAAAACGTGGACAAATATTTTTGAACCGATTGATATTCATGTTGTTGGTTCTTCTCTTTCACCAAAAGCCTCAGTGCTTCGATCTTTGGGCGTGTGAACACAAAGGTGCCTCGAATCGAATCTAGAGCTGGAGCTCTAAATTTAGAAGGCATCAAGCTTCTATTGTTGGAACGTCCGTCCATACTTAGAAATTCGTCGGAGTAAATCGCCTCTAGCCTGGCTGGGTCTCGGATGACCCTTCTGTCAAAAAATGGTTTCAGCTGATCCGGTAACACTAAACTGGATGGATCATCATCAACATGTTTGCAAATGTGAGCCCATGATTTCATAAACATGGTTGAGGTCTTGCCGTCTAGGATTGCATGGTGAGTTGCAATGCCAATAGAGAATCCGCGGTTAGGAAATACAGTGACTTGCAAAGCCATGGCTGCGGCTTTTTCCTGCGAGAAAGCCAACTGGGGTATAAGAGGATGGTATTCTTTGGCTTCAACATCAAGGTTGTTGCTTGAAATATGGTCGAAATGATCAGCAGACTGGGATTTGGATATGGTGAGCGAAACGGCGTCGCCTTGGACATAACTGAGAATGGGCTTGGGGGAGTCTTGGGGCCATGTGAGGTTCCCTGCTAGTGGTAGGAATTGTTGGAGGGCGACAGAGAGCGAGGCTTTGAGTTTTGAAACGAGTGTGGTGGTGTCAAAGGAATTAGAAGAGATTTGATAGAAGAAAAGGCGTTGGACGGGTGCAAATCTGAGCCAGAGCAAATCAAACACGGTTAGAGGAAGGGCCTCAGGTGGTGATGTGGCTGAGCAAGCTGATGAGCTTGGTGGTGGAGCAACCTTGCAAACCTCAACCACTTTGAATGAGTTTAGCTCTGCCATTGGAAGCAAAGTCAAGGGTTTAATATAACTGATGGAGGGAGAAAAATGCCGGTAATTTGTTAACTTGTGTTAGTCCATATCGAATTGACTAATGGGCAGTAGATATGTGCGTATCGAATTGAATAATAGGCAGATCTCATCATCATCAACCATTCATCACTTTGTGTTCACAAGCACAATGATTAAATTCAAATACATATGTTACACTTCAAATATTATTTAATTGTCAACAATAGAATTTCCTTCGTTCCATATCTTTAAATAGAAATTAATTAAGAACTCTTTTGGAAGGGGAACCACAAACCTGTGTGACTTTTGACGTTAAGCCTGGAGCTTTAGGGGAATCGGGCAAGTTTGGGCAGACAACGTGCGTACCATGGAGATGAAGGTGATCAGATGCATATATATATATATATATATATATATATTTTGGACAATTATTTTATGTATGGGCACCCACACCCGTACGTGGCCATTCCCCTACCACCAGGCTCCAGCAATCCCGCCACAAATATCACATATGATGGCACCACCACCACTATCACAAGACGACAAACGTTAAATTACATGTTTTATTTTTTTAGTCAAAACATTAAATTACGTGTTTAACTCCATTATAGTCAACAATGAACGTTACAAATTCTACAACATTAATTTTCACAATTTAAAATTTCATCCTTTATGAATTTCTTAGTGCTTTTAAATTTTCTCATTCAAACATACCGAAGATGATTGATTCAATTAAAGAAGTTAATTGATTGTAGCAATGATGAATTAAGGAAGTTAATTAATCACTCAAACATTGGATGTTCAAATTGGGCTTTAAAGATTTTCGACCAATAATATATGTGTGTGCACGCCTACAACCTATAAATTTTTTAAATTCAACTTAGGGCCAGTTTGAGATCGTTGTCACTTATTAAAAGTTGTTTCTGCTGTGCTTTGAAAATAATTAGCTGTAAAGTAAAGCAACTTTATGTTCGGTAAACTAAAAGTCAAGCTGAAAAGTCTTACCCCCCTGTATTGTAGTGGAAGGGGCCTATTTATAGAGGACATTTAGTATGCTCTTAGTGCTCATTTTCGATGTGGGACTCGTGGGAGGGCCTTCTGAGGTCGACACGAGTCTTTAGATATTTTGGGCGGGCACTTCGAGGTTGATTCTGCAAAATCGGTAGGAGATACCGATTGTAGGCTGTGTTGGGCTTGTAATGATCTTTTGCTGCTTTGAGACAATATCATCAGTAGCCTATGCCGATTGTCCGAGGCCTTGGGTGCTTGGGCGAGTTTATGAGATCCACGTGTCGTTGTATGAGTGGAGGGTCAGGTATGGTACAAACAGTAGCAATGATGAATTAAGGAAGTTAATTAATCACTCAAACATTGGATGTTCAAATTGGGCTTTAAAGATTTTCGACCAATAATATATGTGTGTGCACGCCTACAACCTATAAATTTTTTAAATTCAACTTAGGGCCAGTTTGAGATCGTTGTCACTTATTAAAAGTTGTTTCTGCTGTGCTTTGAAAATAATTAGCTGTAAAGTAAAGCAACTTTATGTTCGGTAAACACTATTTTTAAAGTGTTGTTACTACAAAAAGTAGTGTCAAAACTGTTTGGTAAATTTTAATATAAAATTGTTGTAACTGTGAATAATGACTAAAATAGACATGATGTTGAATGTGTTATGCGTTAATCATGTGGTGGTAGTGGTGGTGGTGAAAGAGATGGAGGTGAATGTGGTGGAGGTGGTGGAGATGGTAGAGGTTGAGGAGGAGGAGGAGGAGGAGGGGTGGCAAGGATGGCGGCGTGGTGGTGGTGGTGGTGGTGGAGGGTGGTGGCAAAGTTGGATGTGGATGTGGAGGTGCATGTCATTTTTAAAAATTAATGATAGTATTTTGGGAATTAAAATAATTCATTAAAGGCTAATCTATGTTTTTTTAAGCAGATTTGAAAAGTAACTCAGAGCCTGCTTTTAATAGCTGTTGTCAAAAGGCCACTACTTTTAAAATAATTGGAATATTTTATTTTTACTAAACATCTTATACTGCTTAACTTTAAAGTAAAGCAAGTTTTTGGCCAAAAAAAGAAAACAATGCCAAATGGAGCCTTAGTCTCCCCAAAAAATGAACATGCCCCACACTTTTCTCAAAAAAATAGTATGTCTTTCCTTGTACTTAAAAACTATGTCAATTTTAATTGGAAAGAAATTGCTAAATTTTGTTTTACTTAAAATTTAATTTTTTGAAAATGAACTTTTATGTACAAGGTTCTTGAAAGTATTAAGGGAATTAAAATATAAAAGGATTGTAGTACTAATTATGGAAATTCAAAGAAAAATCATGACAAAAAGAAAAATATATTTATCAACTATTGGATAATAAATATAAGAAAAATATTATTTGATCTTATATCGACGTACACTTTTGATGTACTCAAAGCTATATACTTTTCTTAATGAAAAAATGGCATGAAAAAAAGGCATCACCTTACCCATCAATTACACACAAAGCCAAAAGAATATAATATTGTAACATCCAAAGAAAAAGATTTTAGACTTCAAACACTAATTAAAAAGAAAAATTAGGTATTAGACATAACAATCTTTACTAATTAGGATTTGAGACATAGATTATTTCTTTTTGGGTTTTAATACCTAGGAATTAAATTTTGTTTTGAATTTGGCCAAAGAAGAGGCCCAAATTCATTGGGTCTATCTAAATTAGAAAAGTAAAATAAAATTTTGCCCTTTTTTGTTGAAAAGCCTTGCCAAAATCAGATTTCATCCTCCCGCTCTCTCTCTCTCTACTAGAAAACAGGGCAGCCACATGCCCAATTTCACGGCGACTTTCTGTCGCTGTAATGACCTTATTTTGTTGTCGTTCCTTCACGAAAGTTGCTCGCCATCACCACCTCTTTCATTTTCCCAAAATACTCAACCCAAATAGCTGGCTTTCGTGGCCAATTTTGGCTGGAACTGTCCAGCAGTCGTGGCCTGCCGTAAACCCAATTTCATGGCTTCTTTCCGTCGGCGAAACGACCTTATCTTGTCTTCGTTCCTTCACGAAAGTTGCTCGTCATCACCTCCTCTTTCATCTTCCTAAAATGCCATACTCCAACAGCAGGAGTTCGTGGCCAATTTTGGCAGGAACAATCCAGTAGTCACTGCCTGCCTTAAACCCAATTTCACGGCGACTTTCCTTTGCCGTCGCCGTAATGACCTTATCTCGCCATCATTCCTTCACGAAAGTTGCTCATCATCATCTTCTCCATCATCTACCCAAAACACCCGACCCAAACAACTGAAGTTCATGGCCAATTTTGGCTAGAACAGTCCAGCAGTTTCCATTTATGGATTGCAATTTCCGCTTCTGCATTGCAATTTCCGCTTCTGCATTGCAGTTTCCATTTCTACATTCTAGTTTCCATTTCTACATTTAAACCCAATTTCACGGCGACTTTCCTTTGCCGTCGCCGTAATGACCTTATCTCGCCATCATTCCTTCACGAAAGTTGCTCATCATCATCTTCTCCATCATCTACCCAAAACACCCGACCCAAACAACTGAAGTTCATGGCCAATTTTGGCTAGAACAGTCCAGCAGTTTCCATTTATGGATTGCAGTTTCCGCTTCTGCATTGCAATTTCCACTTCTGCATTGCAGTTTCCATTTCTACATTCTAGTTTCCTTTTTGACATTTAAACCCAATTTCACGGCGACTTTCCTTTGCCGTCGCCGTAATGACCTTATCTCGCCATCATTCCTTCACGAAAGTTGCTCATCATCATCTTCTCCATCATCTACCCAAAACACCCGACCCAAACAACTGAAGTTCATGGCCAATTTTGGCTAGAACAGTCCAGCAGTTTCCATTTATGGATTGCAGTTTCCGCTTCTGCATTGCAATTTCCACTTCTGCATTGCAGTTTCCATTTCTACATTCTAGTTTCCTTTTTGATCAGTGGTTGATGTGCAGAGTGTTAGGGTTTCATTTGGACTGGGAAGGGAGTTTGCATCGTGTGAGTTCGCATTGTAGCATTTGCACTTTTTTGAACAGTGTTTGCTTATTTGTGAAGAGAGTGGGTGTGTGTGTGTGTGTTGATGGACAACTAGGGATTGGATGCTGAGGAGTTGAGGTTGTGATGCTACTCAAGCAAAACTACTAGGTTTTGCCGTAATCGAAAGGATGGGAGTTCTTCGTGGTGGTGATGTATTTTTAGTTTTTTTGTTTTTGTTTATATCATTGATATTTACATTGTTTTTGTTTTAAAATCCCACTTAAATATGAGAAATTTTGGTTTTTCTACAAACTGCAGTGCATTTTTTGATTTTCTTCTTTTATTGCAATATTCATGTTTTGATGCAAAGCTCAGTTTTTCTGTTGTTGAGGTATGTATATTCTTGATCAATTTGTTATTTCAATTTTCTAGTTATTTTTTGGTTTTTATAAGTTGATTTTTCTAGTACTTTCATCATGGTTTTGCCTTTTAGTCCTCACTTATTAGTAGGTGTATTTTGGGATGTGGCTTATTAGGTGCTGCATTTCAGTTTCTAATTTGATTATATGATTTTATTGGTTTTGGTTGTTTCTTACTAGATGTTGGCATGAATTTTTTAATTTTTAGTTTTTGTTTTTGTTTGCAATTTCTGTTTTTATTTACAGTTTTTGTTTACATTATTGATATCTACACTATTATGTTTTGTATAACTCTAGAGCTAAGCATGGGGATTTGGTACAAATTTTGCACGTATCGATGTTGAAATAAATTTTTTTATAAAAAAAAACCATTGACTGTTAATATAAATATTGCGTAACTGACAAAATATCACAAAAATAAGGTTAGTGTAGTGGTTTGTGAATGAGGCTACCCTCCTTTGAGGGTCAAGGTTTGAGTCTTTTCAAGCACACTAAATTTCCTATTTTTTTTAGGTTGAGGGCAACATAGTTGGTGACCGGCGATGGCTGGCCGATAGCTGGCTAATTACATTATTGTAAAATTAGATACTACTTTTTGGTCTTTGGCCTTATGCTAATTGGTGAAATTGTATTCCTATCTTCCAAATTAGTAAACTATGTAGTGTCTTAAAATGAAAGCTCCCTAATCTATGCAAACTTAAACTGAATCATAGTTCCATCATTTGAACATGTTTTATTCAAAACCATCAATCCTTTTGAGTATTTTATCTTTCTCTTTTTTTCTCCAAGAGACCTTTAAAATTGATGAACATTATGTTTTGGGGCATAGTTGTTTCAATCATGTGGAATTTCTAGCCGATGGGTATCATGAGAAGAACTTGAATAATTTACTCATGCAAGTACTGTCTACAAAAATTCCTAATGTAGGATACCAAATTAGAGTGGCCAAGACCACTTCTAACTTGACAACATAAAAAGAAAATCCTTTTATGTATGGGCAAGCGGAGTGTTGGAATTCTATTAAAAGATACAAGGACTACTCATCATGCAAAACCTGTCTTAGTATATAGCAGGCCGAGAGCTTCGTCCTAATGTAGGATACCAAATTAGAGTGGCCAAGACCACTTCTAACTTGACAACATAAAAAGAAAATCCTTTTATGTATGGGCTAGCGGAATGTTGGAATTCTATTAAAAGATACAAGGACTACTCAGATAACGCGATTTATGTGACGGTTCATTAATGATGCAATATTGATTCAATCTAGGGCGCATGAGTTGTTGGCTAAATTACTATCTAAGGTTACTAGTGGAATTTTGTATGCTCGTGGGAACAGTGGCGGATCCAAAATTCAAAAGCCAAGTAGGTGAAACTTACCTTAAAAACTCGACGGTACGAGTGAATTTTATGCATAAAAATAAAAAATATACACCTAATCAAGGGGATGTAATGAGCCTTACCCTCAAATATGCATAATCCTTTACGCAGCCAACCAATTTGCTCAAGGGAGAAGAAGTGGGGACCGTCAATTGAAATCAATTGGGTTTGCTTTGCTCTTTTTATTTTTTTGAAATATAATATAAGTGGGCATGGCCCATGGGGTTCGAGTGGAGAATGTCGGCTGGGCTAGAGCATTTGAGTTGATATTGCTTTTATTGTTTTAGTTAAATAAGAAAGTTTGAGTGGGCTGGGCTATTGTTTTTGTTAAGGGAGGGAAACATTTGAGTTGGTTGGGGTTGAGTAGGCAGAAGAGATATAATTGAGTAGGTAGAAGAGATATAATTGTATTAAGTATTGGGTAATATTTGGTTTGGCAAAAAATAGAGTAAGCGGCTGCCTACCCTGCCCTTAGGGTAGGACCGCCCCTGCATGGGACGATAAGAGTATCAAACACGATTAAGCTTTATGGTATGGTTCGATGTGCAAGACACCTTTCTAAGATAAATTGTAAATCATGCCTTGATATTGCAATAACAGAAACTCTAAATCGTGGTAATGGAGGGATAGTTGTCCGTGCTTTGTATGGGAGTTGTTGATATGAACAGTACAAATTTTAATATGTAGAATTTTGTGTCAGTGATTGGATTGTTTTAGAATCTCATAACTTTTTCTTTTCTTTTTTCCCATTTAGAATCTCATAACCGAGTCCACCCCAAAAAGAAGAAAAAATAAAATTACCGATCTATCATCTACTTGGGCCACTTCGTTCTTCACCCTTTAGGGCTAATATGTAATTATCTAACTGGTGTCATGGGCCCATAGTTGTTCCTAACGGGTTTAGGGTTTCCTACTGTCAACAGCCCCTTTAGTAGATACGTGGGCTTTTAATTAGGACTGCTAAGCATTACTGATTATGCCCTATCTGTAAAATTAATAAGTTACCGGTCTCTAATAAGTTAATAGAAAAGTTGATATAGATCCAAATTCCTATTGAGAAGTTGGGTTTAATCTTCAGATTTTGTGACTTTGATCTAAGTCTTTTGACTTTTGTGTCACATAGAATTACATTTATTTTAAAATATTTTATGATGTAATATTTTTATTATTTTATTTTTAAAATTATTTTTTGTTCCATTGTCGCCCCTTATGACTTGAATCGGGTAATAGTCATTTATGTCATATTGCCTATTGCATAGGTATATATATATATAGGTTTTTTCAAATTTTCGACAAAGTGTAATAGTATTTTATTTACCTTTATTTTTTTATAAGTAACATACAATTTTATTTTGTCTATTTTTGTATCTGACTTATAGGTAGTCTTCTAATTTATGTTCCTAACTTATAGGTAACACGATTTATCACTAAATATTTTTCGTTGCTAATAATAAAACTATTTACCTGTGTGTCAATTGCATAATTTAATATTGGTGCTTGCCTAATCGATTGGTATAATATGTGGGTATTTACTTTTTATTGATTAAATTGTATTTTATCCATATATTAGGAATATTATCAAGGAAAGAATTCAAAATTGAAATTTTGGAAATTCAATTACAAGGAAATAATGCATTAAATTTAGATTTTCAATGTGTTTTCCTTATTTACCTCAAAGGGTAAAATCAACACAACCAAAAAAAGTAATAAATGTCAAAGGACCTACATCTAAAACCAAAAACGCGAGGACTAATCCCAATGACAGCTAATCGTTTTGGATCTAGATATAAAAAGCCCTTAAGTTAATAACTCATTAGAATCGAAGGGGTACATTTTTTTCTTTTTTTTTTTGTTCGAATAGATGCTTATTAAAAATAAAAAGCATTATAAGAGTGTACAAAAGATAGCACTGAAAATAACCAATACTATCCAAAACCCAAACATGAGAGACAGGAACACAAGGGGTGCTCTTATTCACTACAAAAGTACAAAAAATAGGAAATAGATGTAACCACATTGCTGGAATGTCCCTAACACAAAAGAGCGTCGTATTTGTACCTTCATAAAAATTATTCTGTATTGTCAAATCAGGAAAGAAGTAAAGAAAAAATATATATAATTACACTCCAACCTTAAACGAGTTAATCTTAATAACAGAGTAGGATTATAGGATATTATGGTTGTAACTAATACTCACATTCGGCCGCCCGTTATACTTTAGTGGTGATATACTCTTGTTGATATTAATTGTTGAATTAGTGTCTTAATTAATCATACATATACGGACCGATTAGAATATTTGGATTAAGGAATATAGTTAGTGAGATGCGCACATAATTAACATATTGCTGGTAGATTATGTTATTGAGAAGGGTTGAGGGTGATGAGTCGGGAGGTGACAGAAGACTTGTGTCTGGAATCCGGGGACCATTTATTGGGGCCAACGCTCTTTATATAGTCAATTTGTGAAACTCTCTCAGTAGAGCCAGTACTGTCTACTGTGCCCGACCTTGAGATGCCCGCCACTGCCTGTTTGATTAGGGCTCTTTCCAAACACACAGACGAAAACCCTAAACTTTTCTGTCCCGTCTCTTTCTTCCCCTGCAAAAGAAGAAGCAGTGCCTCTCTCTGTTTAATTTTCCCCTCTCAACAGAAACTCTTCAGCTGAGAATTCAGAACTAGTTGTATATATATGGACAAAACTTTAAAAGGTTACTACTTTCTTGTTAGTTAGTGTTCTCAGTTTAACTTTTTGGAAGACGTAATTAATTAGGGTTTCTAGCCAGTTCAATTTATATTGTATTGCTTGCTTTTCCTAGGTCACTTTCTGATGGACGGCTGCAACTAGGGTTTTGAAGTTCTGATATATATATATATATATACACACATATTTCAGATGTAGGGTAGGAAACTAATAATTCATAATAAAAGAAAAGGATGAATGATGGTGATCATTAAATCCAATGGTTGAATTGGGGGTTTTGAAAAGAGAAATGAATGAATTCAATTTGATTATATTACGGCTGGTAGATAGAGTGTGTCAGCTTCAAGGTCCTCAAATCTTGAATTACTCCGTGCATATCTCTCTGCAAGAAAAAAGTTGTGTGGTCCTATTCCTTCTTCTCATTACTCACTCAGTGGGTCTTTTAAAAGCAAATGCATGTATTGGTCCCTCATCTATAAGACTATAAGGTAGCTTCTCATTGTCTTAAGTACCTTATCATACACATGTTAATGCTTAACACTATATACACCACAACTTTTTGTAGCCTATGCTATATATCTTTCTAATTTAATCCGAACTTTTTTGCTCCGCTCTCACTATCTACTCACTTAATTATGCCATATTTGATTATGTAAGATTGGGAATACTCACGCAACATAACATATAGTTAGACTGTTCGACATGTGACACATGCTATCGATCGACAAAATTGGACCACATATATTATTTGGATATGGGAAGAAATCTTCAATCTAGTAAGGGTTTGCCCACATGAACATGTTCATCTTTCTTAGTACCATAGGCGTGCATGTGAAAGGGATATATCTAAGCCTTTTGTTACTTGAAGATAAAGCTCGACTCACCACTTTCGAATGTGCAGCATGGTCCCCAATTGAATTTTCTAATTTTGATTTTTAATGTGTAATACTCTCTATGTGTCGCCTAAAAACGTGTCATATACATATATATATTTATAACGTGGTTTTAGCATCTGACTAGAGAATTTAAGATTACTCCAAATTAATAATCGTTACTTTGTCAAAATGATTGATTACTTAACATTATGCATGCGTGATGAGAAAATGATGAGATATCGACTAGTAGCTAGCTGCACCCACATTTTATTCGAGTTGAGGGCGAGTGTGCCACGTGGCACTGTATGCGCCACTGCTTTATCTTTCCTTAGAGCATGGTCGGTGGAATTCCGGCGCCCTCCTTTTTTGTTCTTCTTCTTCTCCGGGGCTCTCTCTCTCTCTCTCTCTCTCTCTCTCTTTCTCTTTCTCTACTTCTTCTTCAACAAGTTTTTATTCTCATTCTCCACACAGCTGTAGAATATTTTAGTCTTCAATGTTGTAGACGGCCGCTTGGTTGAGTTATTAGTGGTGCTCTACCAAATTTACAAGGCAATTTATAGCTTGAACAAGACAGACAGAGATAGAGCAAATCAAAACCACTGCGCCTTTCTTGGTC
Organism: Prunus avium; assembly: GCF_002207925.1. The sequence goes on along the minus strand of NW_018922999.1, from coordinate 26,090 downwards.
ATATGTCTAGTGCTCAAGCACCAAAAACTGGTCTGCAAAACAAGAAGCAGAAAATGTTTACTTTCATGTAAGTTGGGTAAATTTTACTTTCATAATTATATATATATATATATAAACATCACATACCTAGCTGCATATATTTGTCACTTGATAATTACCCAATTCGATTAATTTGTGAGAAATTAATGTTACTTTGTTTGGGAGAACTTGAATAAACATTTCCATGGCTTATGGATCTATTTTTCTCTTAAGCTTCTTTGGATTTCGTAGATGAAGCAATTCTACACTTTTCTTTGAATTTTTTTTCTTTGGTGATTCATGGTGAAGCAGATTATGATCAGAACATGTACTTGGAGAAGAGGAGAAGCATGTCATGAAGCAAAGTTGATAAGAGAGAGAGAATAGAAATCTCATCAGTCATATTATCTTGACCTGAAAAGATGAAATCTTCCAGTAGTTGACCAATGACGAGAGAGTACATAAGATGATTAAGAGTCCCAATGAAGCAGATTTACAAGAAGCAGCAGGCAATTCAAGCCGTGATGATCAAGCCAATAAATTCTCAACAAAAGCTAATGATTTGTCGCGTCCATCGACACCATGGCTAAGGTTGAAGGATCCAAGGATTGTGCGTGTGTCCAGAGCTTTTGGAGGAAAGGACAGGCACAGCAAGGTTTGCACCGTAAAAGGGCTTCGAGATCGGCGGGTGAGGCTTTCCGTACCCACTGCTATACAGTTGTATGACCTTCAAGAAAGGCTTGGTCTTAACCAGCCTAGCAAAGTTGTCGATTGGTTGCTTGACGCCGCGAAGCACGAAATTGATGAACTTCCTCCGCTGCCGCTGCCACCATCTGGGAATTTCGGCCTAAATCACCCATCATTAGTCCTCACTTCATCTCATGGTGTCCAAACCCATGCTCATGCCCAATTATCTCATGATAATGGAGAAGGTCCTAGTGGTGGAATTGCACCGGCCAGATCACATTTTTGGAGCACAAATTCGGATGCTATTTGGAGAGGGAAATCAAAAGAAATTGCAAGAGACACAACAAATGAGGAGGAAGAAGAAAATCAGAAAGATATAAGCACTGGATCAGACCAAAAGGAAGAAGGAACTGTTGATGGTAATTCATCATCAAACAACTTCTTAACCAGAATTAGCACCAACCATCCATTCTTTCCAGGTCTTGTCAATAATGCCATGCCTTATGCTTACCATAATTGGGATCATAATCAGCCTTCAAATTTCACACTATCTCAATTAGGAAGCCATGGATTCCCATCCCAAACTGCAGATCTCCACAACTTCATTAACGTCGTCTCGTTGCCCTCCACATTGTCTTTATCTACAACACAATCTTATTTCCCTTCACATAATGCTGCGGCTGCAGCAGAGATCGATCCGAGACAATTCAACCACATGCATATGTTAAGCTCAAGCAGTACTTCACAGAACCTCTTGCCCAATTCTCTTTCACCAACTCTATACCCTAATAGCCAGACCCTGAGAGCACCCCATTTGAGCATGATGACTAAGCTTGTGCGTTCTTCAAACAACACTACTGGAATCGATCATCATCAGCCAAATACAGACCAGGAGTCTCCTTCTAGATGATGCACATCATGCAATTAATTCCAAGAGTCGTGAAAAGCTAGCTTTCCTTTTGTAAGAAACAAAGCATATGGCTCAGATTCTTTTGAAATTGGGAGCTAGGCTAGCTATAGCTAGGGAGCGCAGGCAAAGGTACAGGAACACATCCTACGATACTTGTCAGATTTCAGTCAGTCTTCTTAATGTTCATTTCAGATTAAAGATATTTGTTTTGATTTCCTACTTAAGTTTGCTTTATATTGTTATATGGCATTCAAATTTGCAATTAAATTATATTTTAAAAAAAATAGAGGTTTCGGCCGTTAATTCGAAGCATTGGCTGCTATATATATGAATGGAATTTGGTATGGTGAGACGCTACCCTTCTGTTCATAACTCATTTTCAGTAGATTATTGTATTTAAATCTCTGTGCGTGCTATGTTCATTGAAGTGAGAATTAAAAAAATTATAGTTTGGGATTATTATCTTCTTTTTCTATGTTTGGGGATGATTATTAAACACTCATGAGATTATATGATGCATTGTTCTATCTAGCTAGCAGCTGCAAACAAAGATTTAAAACCCTAGAAATAATGAGAGCAACAAAGAGAGACACAATTTGTTTTCTTTATCTTTCCGCTAGCTAGATATCGCGCAAACATGAAATTAAAGGATGGAGTCTCTGGAATGAATAGGGGGTACGTCAGAGTTGAAGCTTCTTCTGATGGAGAAGAAGGTAAAGGGAAGAAGAGAGGCACAGGCTTTAATTAATTAACGACCTAGAGTGAGACGTATGAGAAAGATGTTTGAGAACAGTACTGTCAACATCACGTACACAAGATCCAACAGCATCAATATCACATAAATATATATGGAAGGAATCTCACGCTGGTTTGAATATGTAGAGGGAAAAAAGAAAAAAGAAAATGAAGAACTTATGTACAATTGCTTTGCTGGTATAAGTGTTTTGAGAGTTTGTTGTCTTCTCATCTGTGCTGTGTCCTATGGATGCCTGCTTCTGTACCTTAGGACTTGGAGAATTCATTTGTAGTTTTCTGCAGAGAATTAGGTCCTTGATGAATTAAGGAATAGTAAAGATCATTAACAAAAATAATTAATTAGAATCAGAACAGTTTGAATCTGATATAGTTGATTCTAATTTGTGGCCTTGAAACTGAGCAATGCATTTTAAGCTACAATAAGGCCAAGATGATTGAACAGCAGTGGTACTATAGTAAGTACTGCAAGTGCTGTCTGCTGAATTCGTTTTACCTATATATGCATATAGACATATACATCACTTTACAGGGAACGGCAGGAAGTTGTTGCATGCAGTTGGGGCAATAATAATCGAGCAAAGAGAAAGAGGTGAAGCCTCATCATATTTCTGCCAAAGTAACTTACTATCTGCAGATGTTACTATTGCTATAGTTGACATATGCATGGGGCATATGTATATATATAGTGACAGTGAATTCAAAAAATCCCTAATCCAAAATCCAAACACACGCACCCAAGTTTTCAACTTCTACCCTAGAGTATATATTGGAGCAATTGCTCCCTTAAGGAAAAGTTTTGGGTTCGAGTAGCATCCGTGACAGTGTTATCGCCCGCCTTAATAGAAAAGGTCTTCTATTTTTTCACATATTTGTCCCCTTAAAAGAAAGTCGTAGTTTTGTTTTGAATCTTTTTTTCTCAAATGAGGACCTTTTTGATTTATTTGAACATTTCATTATAAGGGAATTTTGATATAGCTTATGATGGAACCAACAATTAATATTAATATAGACTTAATTTTGTCTAATAATATTTATAAAAAAAAATTTGTCGAAATTGTCTAATAATATTAGTTGTATACATGAATGGCACGAACTCATCTTGACTTGACCAACACAATGTTACTAATTACAAGCCATATATTGCTCCACGTACGCAAAATGTTACTTGACACAAAAATTGTGTTAAAGTCAATCGTTTATGTGCTCGTGAAAGTATTCAATTAACAATAGAAATCGCACATAACACTTATCATAACTTCTGCAAATAATCACACCTTAACATCACATGGTAAGAAGCTGGTGCATGTGTCATGGTAGATATCATTGCTGTTATCTTGAAACCTCTAGGCTATAACGAAACCATTTACTTAGTAAAACGTGAGAGAGGCTTCCAAAATGTGCAAGTCCAATTCATTTACTAATGGAAGATTATACCTGATATACTACTCAGGGACGGACCTATAGTTTGGCAAACCTGGGCTATAGCCCAGGTGGCTTCTTTTTTCCAGTAAAAAAAATTAAAATCCTAGGCTCACCCATAATCTAGCCTCAAAGTCAATAAAAAGAAAAAGGAAGGGGGGGAGGGGGTGCCCGGGCTATAGCCCAAGTGGCTTCTTTTTTCCAATTTAAATAACCTAACCTCATCTAGATGGGGTGTGGGGGAACTCACACACAGCACAGCATAAAATAAAAAAAAAGAGAAAAAA
>NW_018922999.1:0-21369 GCF_002207925.1 Prunus avium | reverse complement strand
ATATATATATATACAGTTATTCTCTTATCCGGATGTCCGCACGTTATTATCGTGCGGATCCTATTGTAAATAAGCAAGAAAACAGAGAGGGGCAGTACAAAATACACAGCGTCCGCACGATAATAACGTCCGGATGTCCGCATAAGAGAATTTCTGTATATATATATATATATATTTTATCAATGAAATCACATGGTATTGTTAAGTTTTCTATTTACTTAGTACCTAAATTTAGTCCACCCCATTTTAAAATCCCGGATCCGTCCCTGACACTACTTGTCGTCAATTTCTTGGGTACTAATATCACTAAAAACGACAAGGCGTGCAACTTAGGTAGGTACCACCACCAGACCAATGCCATGCGGGACAGGTGTCAACCAAGAGCAACGGTTTTCAAGTCTCTCTCGTATTCTATTCCCTTCTTCCCGTTCGTAGGTCGTTACAAACAATCATTTCCTTTCCTACAACTCCAAGCTCCCAACTCCCAACTCCCGTTCAACTCAAACCTTGTACCTCTCGCTCGCTCTCTCTCTCTCTCTCTCTCTCGATCCAGAGGGTTTAAGCCCAATCCAAACTCAAATATTTTCATCTCTAACGTTTCTTTTCTAGAAACGGTTTCTTCGGTCGTTTTCAATTCGGAGGGAATGGCGTTTCGAGCGCCGCTGCATCTCTGAGCTCGACCTCTACTTGGCCAATGCGTCTCAATTAGATTGCAAAGCCCTAGACTTCGCCGGTAAGCCTCCATCCCAAAGTTTCTTTCTTTATAATTCCCGTCTTCTTTCTTTTTTATCGGTTCAATTGGTTGATTCAGTTCCAAGTGATCATTTTTAGGGTTTGATTCGTTCTTCCAGTTTGTTCGCTGAGAAAACTCAGAAAAATTTAATTTTCGATTTATGTTTGTAGTTTTTTTTGGGGTGCGCCCTTTTATAATTTATAACGGCTAAGCAGTTCCATGCGTTAATTGTTTTCTCCCTTTACTGAGACAAGGTTTCTAAAAGAAAGAACAAATCAAATCTTTGTAGCGAACCCAACTAGCTCAGTAAAGTTCCATTTCCAATTTTCGTTCTTTTCTTTTTGGGTTGTTTTGGCTGTGTACGGATATGAGTTTTAATCTTATGTTGGTTTTTCTTGCATTTTCTTAGGAAAGAAACAGAGGCATAAGTGAGTGGTTGATGAAGCTTTGTGGGTAAATAATTTGGGGTTTGTGGGGTTTTCACCTAGAATGTTGGTTTTAAATATACCGCGTCGGGTGGCCTGATATGAGGGGTTGAATATGAGCGATGGAGGTGGGGAGAGTGGAAGAGAACATGAACAAGACAATAGAACACAGAGAAAATCGAGCGGTGATGATTTTGCACGAGCTATTGCCAAGATTGCAGTAGCACAAGTATGTGAAATAGTGGGGTTTCAGACTTTCCAGTTGTCTGCTCTTGAAACACTGTCGGATGTTGCTGTTCACTACATTCACAACATTGGAAAGACGGCACATTTCTATGCTAATTTATCTGGCAGAATGGATGGTAATGTTTTTGATATCATTCAAGGGTTGGAAGATTTGGGCTTGGCGCAGGGGTTTGCAGGTGCTTCAGATGTTGATCATTGTCTTGCAAGTTCAGGGACGGTTAGGGAAATTGCTCAGTATGTTGTTGAAACTGAGCATATTCCATTTTCCTACTCTATTCCTCAATTCCCAGTTGTTAAGGACCGCAAGCTCACTCCGAGTTTTTGGCAAAGTGGGGTAGAGACACCTGGAGAGCATATACCTATTTGGTTGCCTGCATTTCCTGAACCCCATACACATGTTCAATCACCAATATCCAATGAGAGAGCTAGAGAACTTCACACTGATATGATTGAGCAGAAAAAAAAACAGAGAAATGTGGAGCGGTCTCTATTCAATTTGCAGCGGAGGCTGGTATGCAATGGGTTGGAGGGACCATCTATTGACCCTGGGGATGCTGATAAGGCAAAACAAGCAAGAGAAAGTAACCCTTTTCTTGCTGCACCTTTGCAATATGGGGAGACAGAAGTATCTCATGTTGCTATTCCAGCTAAACTTTCAAGTGAAGCAACAGTGGAAAAACTTGTTGCTGAGAACCATGTCACAGAGAAGTGTTCTTCAGTGTTGGAGACCTTTGCTCCAGCTATTGAAGCAATGAAGTGCAGCTCGTGTGAATCACAGGAGGAACATAAAGAGATTCTTTTGAGCAGGAGACCAACTGTTCAATTTAAGATTGGAATTGCAAAGACGTCGTTTAGTACTATGTTACATTCAAGCCCACATAACAAGGGTTTTCAGAAAAATTATCCTGGATTTGGAAGGGAAAATGAGAAGGATGAAAAGAACAAGAGGGCTGAGAAAATTCTAAAGAATTCCATGGAAAACTCACAGGAGCTTGCTCAGTTGTAAATTAGGTTGTTTTTTATTAGAATTTTGTACACTTGTTTAGGAAACTGGCAATGGAAGCTGGCTCGCATACTGTTGTCTGCATATGGGCATTATAGAATGGATATTACAAAGTTCTGGAGGGAATTTTCCCACTTTAACAAGTTTCTGAGGTATGTTAGTGCCAGTTGCTGTGATAGACCCAGTTAATGATTCTTTCTAATTGAAATTCTTTTCTCCCTTGTTTTTGTTCTTTTATGATATTTGTCTGAATGAGTGCACAAATGTTACTCCTAACCGTTTGTGTAATTTGTTGCTTTATATATGTGTCTCCAAAAAAGTCAAAATCTATGTTTGGTGTAATATTTTGGTTCATTTACTCAGTATCCTACGGGTAGAGTAATGAATTGTTAAATGTCTTTTCCTTCTGAATAAATCGTGCATGAGAAATTTGGAAGGGAAAGATGCATACACTATGATTGTATGTTTACATGTTTGTCATTAGCCTCTATCAAAGATTTACATGTTTGAGAATAGCTTAATTTCTACCCAATAGTTATTATGACTTTACAGAAGATAAGCTAAAATAAAATCCTCCTCCCCTCCTTTTTTCCTAACAAAATCTGGAAGAAAAAAAATTAGAAAAAGAAAAAGACTATGAGGGAATGAGTAAGATTGCATAAGAATTATTTATTAAAGAAAATCAATGCTATCAGAACCCCTTCTTGGCAAGCTTGCAGTGCCTACCAGACCAACCATGCAGCTCAGCTTCATCACCTCTCACAACTTCAATCAGTCTTTAGAGATTAACCACTTGACATCCAACACCAAACCTGGAATTTAACCATTAGAGTCAGTCCAATGCCTTGATTGATGCATGAAATCTTCCCACAAGGTGTTTCACAAACTGTCATCCTCGTCATCTAGGCTACCATTTGAATTTTTGAATCAACGCTACCAAAGCCCCCTCTCAGAGAAGAGTTGCCTGCAATACCCACCAGACCAACGATGCAGGCCAACTGCATCATCACTCACAATTTCAGTTATCAAATCTTTAAATATCAACCGCTCAACATCCAACACTACACCTGGAATTTCACTGTCACACTCTGTCCAATTCTTTGCCTGATCCATGAAATCCTCCAACAAGATGTTTCTCAAACTATCACCCTCGTCATCTAGGCTGCCAGTCAAATTGTTTCTTTGTAGCTGATCAACCTCTGAACATAATTCTCTGAAAAGCTGCTGGCCTCTTGGTTTCCCTTCTGCAAGCTTGTGTGGTGAGAACCACTGCTTGAAAGAGTCTTCCACCACTAGTTTTTGAATTAGAAATTCATTAACCACATCAAATACTAGTTTTCTTTGAATTTTGTCGTCAGGTTTGTATTGGAGAATCGCTTTGCATATTTTTCCATCATCAAAAGGCTTTGTATTTGTCCTGATTTCTTCCAGTGCAAGGAACAAATGAGGGTTGATCAGGTGGTCAAATGTGTCGAGCTCAATGGTTGTCCAGGCAGATTCAAGATACGTTAGAATACCTGATGCCAGCAATATATCTGAAATGTACATGTGGTCTGGATTTGTGCTGTCACAGAAAGGACCCAGGATGGACTCCCCATGTGTGCTGCTCATGCGTCCATGATTCTGAATCAGGTGCTTCAGGTTCTCTAACGTTGTATGATCAATTTCGACCCGAAGACTGGGCATCGTGTTGTGTGATAACAGAGCTATGTCCATGGGGTCGTACTCCACTACATCAAGATTTTGTGCTTCATCGTCTGTAGCAAGAAATTTGAGGAAATTTAATTTAAAGGAGTCTTGCATGTTTTATACTATACACAAGGTCTCAATTGCACAAGAACTTTACCTTTAAAGGAATTTGATATCTTCTTCACTGGAGATGGCGAGTCATCCCGGTAGAATGTAGAATCAAGAACAGAGACAGGACTTGGTTGTTCAGAGGAAGCTTTCCCAGGTTCTCCCATTGACCTATCATCACTCAACCCCACCGCTGGGCTCTGTGAAAGAAAAAAGAAACCTGTCAACCCAGATAAGCAAATAATTACAGGTATGAATGAGAACCGGGACACCCTTACCTTTTGTTTTTGGCTATGCCGGTTGAAGTGCATGTGTTTTGTCCTATCTGATTGATGAATTATTGTGACTTCTGTGTCTGTATGTGAGGCCAAGCTGATGTTACTCTCTGATTGCTGAGAAGTGGCATCATCTCGATGACTCATATCTCTCGTGTTGGTGCTAGTCTCCCTCAATTGCGCATTACTTTGATGCAAACTGGGAGACTTTTGCTCAAGTTTTTTACCTGGGGTGTTTGCTTCAAATGACTGCCTAGTGTGTTCCCTTCTGGTCATGCTTGAATTTGATGATGGAGTGCTTGGAGGAGATTGCTTCTCCAATCCAAGTTTTCTCTGTTGCAGTCTTGGGCTTGTGATTCCTGAACTCCTACTTGAGCTGGTGGGGATCGCTTCCCTCATATTTTGGGACACCTTTGGTTTCTGTAGGGGTTTCACAGTTCTTGTGTTGGAATTATTATCAGTGGAACAAAGGCGTCGATTGAAAGGATCTTTGACATGATTGGTCTTTGGAGTCAGATCTTTGGCTGGTTTTTTGTCAACCAATCCTTTTCTATTATCACCAGGGTCACTAGTCCGAAGCCTCCGAAGACCTAATGTGTCGTCCATGGAATTCACTGTGGAAGCAGAGCTGTGGGTTTTCTCGATGAGTTTAGCTGGTTTCATGATGATCGGTGACTTATGACTCTTTGGAGATTGGGAACCCTTGGCTTTGGCAGGAACTGACATGTTGCCTTGTAGATTTCTCTGGCTTGCTGATTCTCTGCTGTCAGAAAAAATGCTTTTGTTGCTTATTTGAGATGCAACATTTGAAGCTTGATCCTTTCTGTCATCTAACATTTCTTTAGTTTTCTGCATTGCTTCAAGTATTTGCTTAAGAGCTCTGAGATCCTTTCCTGATTTTTTAAACTCAAGATTTGCTAGCCTTTTCTCCATTTCACCATATACTGAAGATGCTGATTTTGGGGTTTTTGTAGGTTCTTGATACTTGGAAGCTGATCGCTGAGAACCTTTGCTTCCGAGGGGCTGCCTCCAAGGAGCTGTTTCAATTGGAAACTTAGAATTTGAGGCCGGCTTCATGACTGAATCAGTACTTCTCCTCTTGGGGGAGGTGAAGTCTTTCTGTGTTTTCCCAAGGAATACCCCAGACAAAAGATCTGGCTTGTTTTCGTTGGTTGCTCTTGCAGATCTGGAGAAGGGGTCTGATCTATCAGATATGCAGGTATTAATCAACCTTAATGGACTAACAGTGGTTGACACTGAATCTGACAGATCCAGTCCCATCAACTTTGCAACAACATTGCATGGTCTGTTAGAACTTCCAGGTTCAAGCTGCAGGTCAAGCACTTTATTGCAGTTCCCATCCTCCCTCTGCAGATCCTTGCAGAAGTAGTTTGATTTTATTTCTGGATTACAACCCCTCCTTATGGAACGTTCTTTGCTGTCCAAAGAAAGCCTTGGGAGTTCTTTCAGTTTTATGGTGGATTTTGATGTATCTCGCGTTTCTCTTCCATCATAAGAGAACCTCCTAGCATCTTTTGGTACCAAGCGCATGCAACCATCCTTCTCTTCATTGGAACTCCAAGGTGCTTGCCGAAGCTTAGCAGGAGCTTGAAATGAGTCGTTAACGCCAGAAACCCTTGGCTTTACAAATTTTGGTTGTGATGAAGGCCTGGGAGAGTCTATGTATTTCAACGTATGACCGACTCCATCTTTACCGGCAGGTTTAACTGAAATGCCTCTGGCTTCTCTGTAGGTCGAGTCTTTGACAAGATCTTGCATATCAAAGGATTGCCGGCGCAGGTGCATTGAAGCATTTGGTTGGTTCATGGATAGGTCCCGAGTGTGTTCCTCATTTGAAATGGTTTGGCTGGACAAAGATGGTTCTTGCTCAGCTGCTTTTTTATATTCAAGGGATGAGAAGCTAGATGAACAAGAAGAAGAAGAAACAGTAGTTCTTGATGATTCTGTGGAGTTTCTGTGTTTCTCTTTCACCACCTTTTTTCGATTTTTATCCTGCAATTGCAAATTGCATATAAGGAATCCTTCTCTTTCAATCTGATCAAAAGATTAAGGCTTCTATTGAAAAGTTAAATCCACTAATGTAATTAAGCGCTGAATTCTTACTGTAGCTTTCGGCAATGTGTTTTTGCGCTCTACTGCGTGGTTGCCATTCTCACCTGGAAAAAGAAAAAAAGAAAGAAAAGAATATATTATACATGTTGATCGTTGAGAGAATGGCATGAAAAACACAAGCAAATACGATTAACAGTTCATAAATTATGCATTATGAAACCATAAACACATTAATAATATAAGCATACGTCTTGTTTAACAATTTGCAGATGGTTGTGTAAAAAATATTGCTGAAAACTGATCAAATTCGAAACTCTTACAAGTTCTGAGCTAAATTTTGCAAAAATCCAACTTCTCATTACAAACCAATGGTTTTTGAGGAACCAGTTTATTAAACTTCTTTGAGCTATATATGCTGAACTTGTGAAAATGGCAGAGGGAATAAATACCTGGAGGAAGTCTCTTGTGGCTGTTGCCATTGATACGCCGGCCGGCGAGGAAATGGTGGCGATCAAAGAGCTGAAAAATTCCACTCATGCACCCAATTTGCTTATGGAAATCTGGGCTTTCATCTGTTAGAGAGTGCAAAATCTTTGCAGACATCTTCACTTCACCTGTTCTTCCTCAGTTTCACAATCTAACAGCTTACAAGCTTTGAGCTTCCATTTCTGTAATTCCAGGTAGCCAAAGGTTTGTAAATAATTGGGTTTGAAGAATGTTCGAAGACTCAAAAACCATATAGTTTCAGGAACAATGAGGAGTTTATGTCTAGCCAGAAAGAACAGAGCTTGTCTGAGTTTGTTTTTCTCAAGTCACTATTCTTGTAGCTAGTTAAAAGACTTTAAAGGACTGCATTGAGGTTTCTCTACATTAATAATCTCCTGGCAGAAAAAAAAAAAATTTAACTAGAGAAAAAATGAAGTTTCTTCAAGAATGAGAGAACAAGAAATAAGAAAAAACATACTAGTTGCCCAGAATAAGTCCCATACCTTATGGTGTATATATAAAAAAAATAAATTCTTTTTGGGTTTTACAGAAGAAGGCAGACAATATCTCCCTGCAAAACCAAAAGGAACAAAAGAGACATATGGGAAGGGCCCCAACACTCAACAGTCACCACCAGCCCCACCTTCTAAGGAGTAAAGTAGGACTATCAATCAAAATACAACTGCACCAGAGGGTTAAGTTCTGCAAACCCAAGAAGAAATGTCTTTTTTTTTACCCTTTTCTTTTTCTTTCTTTTGGGTTTTCTCACTCTCACAGCACAAAAGAATACTTTGTCTTTTGGCTCCTTCTAGGAAAGGCAAGCACATAAGAAGGTTTGTGGTGTATTTATTATGTATGCAGTGCTCAATACCAGATTGGCAAAGAATGAGAATTGGTGATAACCTTTTATATTATAATTGCATATGAGAGAGAAGGAGTTTTAGTAGCTAAGTTTATTAAACATGACACAATTTTCAAAATCTATCATTTAGAAAGCAGGTGAAGTGAAGAAAGATAAAATTGTATCAGAGAGTTGGGATCCCAACACTCTTAATTAATCTTGCAATTTGGTCTTCCTCTATTAAAAACCGACTAGAAAACCATAAGTTCTGAAAAAGAAACAAGTGTCATATAAAAATGAGTCATTTCTGCATATAAAATTCCCAAAGAGACTTAGAGGCTAAGATGAGGAGGAAGAAAGAGAGTTTGAGAGATGTGAATGGGTGGGTGGGTCAGATCACAGATGTGGTTTGTTCATGTTTCTCTCCATTTCCATGTGGACAAAATTATGGGTGGGTCTGGAGGCAGGCAGGGCCTCTCTCTCTCTACATGAGCATGTGGATTTGTCAGAGGGTGGAAGAAATAAGGAAGTGGATTTGTGTACTGGCAACCTTTCTTCGCACAGCCTATAAAGCCTTTTCTCCAACCATTCCCCTAGCCAAATTACTAACCTACCCTCCTCTAGATAATCTAACTTCTCTGGATAGGAGATATTCTTTTTTCATTCAAATCACGATTTGACGCATGTGTAAAATAATTCATCAAAAATATAAAAAGAAAAACTTATACACACGTGCCAATGTCCTTCATCCAAATCACAATTTGATGCATGTGAAAAAATAATTCATCAAAAATATAAAAAGAAAAACCTCTATACACATGTTTCAGTATAAAAGCTCTTCCTTATGAATGAAGTAATGGAGTATTTTTTATCTTTCAAAGGCGACTTATAAACATTAAACAATTACATAAGAATCATTTTCTTTGCTGTGTTTCTATATGATTGTGGTAAATTTTGAGTCTTTCAAATTACTACTAAATTCAAGTATTATAAAATTCTAGTAAAGATGGGAAAAAAGATGCACGTCGGTGGTCAGGTAAACACAATTCTTTAAACTCTTTATGCTGAAGCTGCTGGCAAAGATCAGACTCTGCCACTGCAAAGCAGACCTTAAATAAGTATTTAAGCTGAAGATTGGTCCAATATTTTGTTACGAGTTAAATAATTTCTTTGATGTACAGCAGCAGGACACAGAATATTGCAGATCCTGAAGTCGTTTGGACCACCGTAGATTTCCCAATATTATTTGTGTAGAAAAGACACACGTTTACAGCACTGCATTATGTTTCATTTGAGTCATTTTGAGCCCCTTGGAAGATTGCATATTCTCTGTCTATTTGTGTGTGTGTTTCTTCTTTTTCTTTTCTTTTTTTTTGGGTGAAAATTCATTCGTAAAAGATCAAAGAAATAAAATGGGAACAGTTGCAGAAATGTTTTTTTTTACTCAAGAACGTGTTCCTAATATTAGCCTTATATATCATCTATTATGTTACTGGCCATGGACCTAACCTTATCGCACCAATGTGCTCATCGGCCGTACATTGATTTTATATTAAATCAAGAAATTTGAGGTTTCACTCCAAAATTAATTAGCAATAGTAGAGTAGCCCAACTCCTTATAAGTCGTTTTAAGTTTTGTTAGTTTTTCATGTAGGACAATTTCACTTTCACATTCTCACATTAACTTCTAATAAAATTATTATGTCGGCATGATCCATTATGCCTGGACCAGAGAATGTACACTATTTGTACATGTAACGTCTAGTTTTAGAAACTAGCTAGGGTTAGGGTATAAGCTTTAATGCGTGAAGTGCACTTCTTTGTTTCTTTGCTATGTCTTGAAACCAAGTACAATTATTAATACACACCATTAATAGGATCTGTTAAATTTGGACACAAATTTAAACTCGACTGAGGAGTTTATCACTCACGGTTTGTTCAACATAATAATTACCGTACGTCTGATTTGAAATGCGTACAAATTTTATTTTTTATAGTTTATGGCTAATTGGAAAAACATGTGTATAAGTGCTTCCACAAGAAATGTCCTCATAAGTTTTGTACATTTTGTTCATAAGTTTTGTACATATTAGCAAAAATGGGGTGGCCCAACAGTTCAATTTTGTGTGTAAACATGTCGTTTTTAGTAGACGTCCAACAAGTATTTAGGCATCTAGGGTTCCCAAAATTGTGCTCAAGATATACACCTTAATTCCCAGAACATACGTTCCTTGTGTTGCTTTGATAAATTATCTGTAAATAGGGTACAAATTTTAAGTAAATATTGATGTATCTTGAAAGCACTGTTTGGGAGTAATTCTGAATAGGTCAATAATCATTTCTATGGAGAATCACTTTAAGTGATTTTATGGAGAATCACATAGGAGGTGTTTTTCCTCAGAATCACCTAAATCACTTCAAGTGATTATATGGAGAAACATATGAGAGGTGTTTTTCCCCATAAATGATTCTGGCCCTCCCAAGTACGAGCCCACCAAGCATTGTCTTTCGTAAAAGACAATCGAGCCTTGCAAATTAATTGCCACATCCACCACATACCACATTGTAATTTTGGTGAAGACAGTGAAGCAAGAGTGGTCAAATTTACTTTCCATTATTAACGATTCTTCTGTGAGTTAAGGACATTGTTCTTATCAATTCCATTGTGATGTCTTTGTTCTTTCTTTTGATTAATTGCTACGATTTTGAAGTTGCAATAAGATAAAGAAAATGACGCACACCCCACTAGCTATAAATGGTGCCTCCTTTTTCAGCTATAGCATTATCTGGACTATAATCACTCTCGTACTCAGAAATTTTATATATAATTAAGAAAGTCGCATTCATGATCATCTCCATTAATTCAATAAATATAAATATATATAGAATTAGGGTAGGAGTGGCACGTGCTTTGGTTCAACATGGAGTACGGAGGATTGACCCATTAAACAAGCTATAGTTTGTGAGGAACATTATTATAACAATTAATTAAATAATTAAGACCTCTAATTAGACACCTTTACATTTTCTTTTTGTCGCCAAATTTGAAAGGGTAGTGGGATTACAATGAGCATAAATTCTATTACTAGATGATTAAAATATGAGACCTTTTTGGAGTTTATCTTGGACCAAAAAGAGCAAAGTTTTAACCTTTTAAGACGTAGGTGTTGAATCCAATCTCCCCTCCCATGTTAGGTGCCACCCAAAGTGCAAGCGCATAAGTGCCAAGCTTTCTATCTACCTATTATATTTATGGGAAGCACGTTGTGGAAGCAATTCGACATTTTCGCATATACAGACCTGTAAATATTCTAATTTGTACACAGAGAATATTACTAAAATCTTATATATGAATATGATGAACATACTGAAATGGTTCTTTTGTTGGCTTTTTACGAGATTGAGATGTACGTAACACACTAACATACCCATATTAATATTATTATATTGATCATATGCCGATGGAGTGAAGATCCTAAAACCCTTTTCAAAAGTATATGGTTATATGCTCGGATTTGTTTAGTATGGTGTGATGGTGGTGTGCATCATCATTTTCAAACACTACCCTGCTAGCTACTAGATAATAAAATATGATTTAGTTTAATTTTGGTACTTGTGAAATAAGCTAGCCAGAGTTTTGCTTGCATGGGAATGTTAGCTAGCTTGCTTTAATTTCTGGGTGCACTTGGCTAGAGCTATATAGGTTTTTTTTTATAGGGGAATTCAAATTTGGGTATTTAAATTTAAGTGGAAGACGACGGGGCTCGCTACTATAATCAATTGGTTTAACTCACATCTGCTAAAGCTACTTAATTATTATTTCGTCTAGCTGATGCAATCTCTCTTGTATGATAGAGAGGGAGAGATCGATGGTGATAGAGATGAGAGACTTATAATTGATGGAAATTGAAGAGGGAGGGGGGTGGGGTGCAGGGCCACATGGGAAAAGTGAAACTATCACATGATGAGGGGATTGCCTATCTGCCTTTTAGCATAGCTTCATTTGAAGGGGACCAACTAAGCATCTCCATCATAATATCCTAAACTAGGTTCCAAGAAGAAGCATTGCAGCATCAACCCAACATGATTGCCACATGATCTCCATATCTCCACAAATTCTCATCACCCAATTAACTTCAAATCACCACATGTATAAAGAAAACTAAGGGGCTAGCTTTGTGAAAGTCAACAAAAAGGGGATAATATCCCATTTATTTATCTAATTTAATTGCACAAATAAAGAATTATATGTGCACACAATCACAAGGAGGGAGGAGGGGGGGATTCCCTTTAAAAAACAGGTTGTATTGTAGGGTAGGTTCCTATTCACATTCTTACGAATTTCATGGGAGGACCCAAAATTGTGTGCCCATTAAACAAGGTGTGTATGAATATATGGGATTGTTCTACGTTAGAGGGTTTGTTCAATGTTGGGTGATGAAGAAGTCAATGTGCCATGCATCTTATTCTACGTGAGAATGAGAGCCTTCATCCTAGCTATCTCTCACACATCTAAACTTAGGGTGTAAGAAAACCTTTTTTTTTAAAATTTTTAAACACACCAATTATTGGATAACTTTCTCTAATTTTCTGCTTTCATTTGAAGCAAAATAAGCCAACAATATGCTTCTTCAAGTTTGCATTTTTGCTAATTCTTTTTTTAAGAGGAAAACCAAATTATTAGCAAGTGTCACGTGTACTAAGAAGAGGGACATTAGTGAGATTAAATTCTTTGTTTTTTTTAATTTTAAGAGGAAAACCAAATTATTAGCAAGTGTCACGTGTACTAAGAAGAGGGACATTAGTGAGATTAAATTCTTTGTTTTTATTTTATTTTATATAAGATTGGAGATAGCAGCAATAGCAAAAAGTCAAGCACAAAACATGTCCAATCAGTTTGCCAGGTAAGTGGGATCTAAAAGTCGCCTGCATCACATGCCAAACCTGAGGAGAAGTTTGAATATACTTCCAGCGGGACAATTTCAACAGGTTCAACCAAACCTAAAAACCCCAAAACAATTTTCAAAGAAAAATACCTCAAGGGAGGCTGGCTACGTTTTATGAACTCCACACAAACCAAACCTACTCTGTTTTTGTTTTTCGTATTTGTGAGTGGGTGCATGGGGCCATATGTTTGTTACAAGTCCATTTTGTCATGATGTGAAACTCAGAATTGCCATAACGATCTTTGTGAACCATGCAGCTCCACGATGGCTCATGCGCCAGTCCCTTTGAAATTGGGTTACATTTCAAACTCACAGTACACAAAGGACCTTTTGCATAATTGCTCTATTGTATTGTACCTTCTGGTTTTTTTTCTTTTTTCAAGATCCAAGAGGGATGGGCACTGGGCCATAAGGTCGAAGTGTCAACACCAAATCCTTCTAGGTTTCTAAAATGATGAGGAAGAGAGAACATTATGGCATCCCAAAGTCATGAGTGTTTTTGGTGCACACTTGTGGACTGCTCGGTGGTATGGTACAGAAGAAAACATGGCCACAGTAATTTGTTTTGATGAAATTGCAGGAGATAGTGACACTCGTACATGCGGAAGCCCATCCAATGCCATTACCACGAATCAATGACACTCATGGGTAGAGAGATTCACATCCATGTAATATCTCTATCACTTTTTTTCTTCTTGGTAGTTGGTAACATTTGTTTTGTATGGCAGAGGAGATATATCACTTGTTTCTAACATGAAGGGCGATGCACTAATAGGGTGTGTGTTAGATTGGCCCAAGCGTTTAGTGTGGTTCCAAGTGGTCTCAGGTTCAAACCCTATAGGTACATGTGTATGTGAATTTCTCTCGTCCCCTTTCTAACTTTGGCAACGCAAAAAAAACATGGAAGGGTGATGCAGAAAATTATATAGGCATGAAAACCTTTCCTTCGCCCATATCGATGGCCCTAAACTCAGATGGTTAAATTGCATTTTTCTGAAATAAGCTTTGGTTAAGGGAGCCTTTATTTGAAAAATATGCTTCACCACTGAACTGGTTCTGTCGGTAAAAAGAAAGGCCTTATAGTTTGAGCCCAAAAACATGTCTAACCACAGACAGGTGGACCAGGATTAAAAAAGCCAATCACACACAACTCTGATAAGTTTGCTCACTAAATATCTGATATCCGAAAATGAAATCGACTGTTCCATTCCTTGACCAAAAAATAAGGATGACATAAGAGATTCTCCAATATGGATGGAGCAGGAAGTAAATTTCCAATGTATGTTTCAAAAAAACACTTCAATTACAAGTTTTTGTGGGGTCAATTTTTCTATTACCTATGGCTGTTTTGGTAAGTCACCAGCTCCAGTTGTTTGACAAAGCTTTGGAAGAATACGCCGAGCAAAGCTCCACATAAGGCACGAAGGATGGCAAGAGCAAAATATAAGAAATGCAAAACTCATACCTAACGCTGAACGGTAGAATTACAGGTCATGTTGGTGGTATCTACAGAATACACCGTACTAAGAACCCTGAGGTAGAAGGGCCAAGATGCACTACTTTCATTAATAGGACTTTGGCCAAATGGCTCTTGCTCTATAAACTCCTGTATATTTTCAGCAGCAGCCAAACCTTCCAGATAGACCCGAAGATCACCTCCAGGACCTGCCATTTGTTGCAGTCAGTTTATTTATCATTTGCCTCTAACTCGTTAAAAATTTGACACATAATACCATTCAAGATAGCCCCGAAGATCACCTCCAGGACCTGCCATTTGTTGCAGTCAGTTTATTTATCATTTGCCTCTAACTCGTTAAAAATTTGACACATAATACCATTCAAACCTCCAGAACAAAGCAAACCAAGTACACAGTAAAGACATTCTGTCATCATGGAGAAAAGGAGATAGGGATGGATGCCTTATTTCAACAAAAAGGTGTCCTGCTAATTTCAGTTCCTCCTCTCTCGTAACATTGGCCTTTTACATCTTTACCAACAAGTTATTGAAACCCAGAAAATATGAAGGTTCTCTTCACATATAATGTACAACTCCATCTTCCATATTCCATATTGGAGTAGCTGACAAATCAATTTGCATAAAACTTTTGGATAATTTGTTTTTTTTCTCTCTTCAGTCTAACATTTGGATATATTTGTTGTGTACATAAGTATAATTAAATGAATCAGAGGATTCATACTGAATACTGAAGGACCGCTCAACTGGGAAGATCCCATGAGGTGCCCTCTAAACATTTCTCAAAATTATATTGCCTAAAAATTTTCAAAGAAAAATATAAATAATTAAGGTTAAGCGATAGAAGCCAGAATGCAATACTTTCAGTGTATTTGCAGCCTTGTAGGGTACATGTACATTTTCTGAAATATAAAGCAGTTAGGAATCGATTTTTTTTATTACCTAACGAAGAATCGCTCCCTCGTTGGAACGTGTATGGATGAGGAAAGACTGCGGTATGTGCCTATAAAATGAGAGTTCAATACAAATCCAAAAACAAGAGTTACGTAACTTATATGAGTAGCCCAAAAGAAGGGAAAAGATAAATTAAAATGAAGCTCACAGGATTAAGCAAGGCTTTGTAGGGGGAATCATCCAACAACAATGTATTTGATTCATTATAAACGCCCTTCTCCCATGGAAGACTAGGGTCGTGTTTTTCCCATATTCTCCTCAGTTCCTTAAAAACCAAGGTCTTATGCCTATTTTCTAGAGTCCTGAACCCTGTTGCAGTGCAATGGGATAGATCCTGCAAAGCCATCATAAAATCCATCAAGATTTCCACAATTAAGATGCAAGGAAATGAATGCTTGAGCTATTTTAAGTGAACGTTAGATGATAATTTTAAAGAATCTATGATAAGTCATCAGAAAAGCACAAGAAAGCTAGTTGTAGACTGGTAGAGACGCGTGATTGCTTTAATTGTTGTTAGGCTGATACTACACCCCATTAAGTGATTCTGAATTTAGGAAACTATTTTTCTACCATGATTTAACCAATATACATAGTAAAAAGATTAAGGCAAAGATTTGCTGATAAAACAATCAAAACCAATATATTTGGGGGACTACCTTCGACCAAAATGGCCAAAGTCTTGCATGCCTTTACAAATCAGGAGATTTTATAATTTAAATTCATTGCAAGATCATCTAATTGAGGATATGAGCAGGCAAGAAAGGTCGACTCCAGAATGCTATTACAATTTCTACACACAAGGAGATAGATGATGCACAAAAGGAACAAGAATAGAAGTGCTTACCCAACAAAACAGCAACTTGTGCTTCATATCACCCATCAGATAATCAAGCACTCGTTCCACAATTCTCCTTCAACAAATAAATAGGTATTGCTGTCACTAATAATACCAATTTATAACAACCAACATATTGCTAAAGTAAAAAGAGGACAAGAAAAAAGTTCTTCCAAAATATGAAGAAAAAAAATCAAATCAATTCAACATAAACGAAATAAAGAAAGAAATGATAGCAGACTATAGGTTACTTGGATCTTGAAGACCACACACCCACTTCGAAATGCTCAAAGCAGAACTTAAGAAAATCAAGATAGAAGGGCCTCTTGAAAACTGAACAAAGAAAGTAAAGATGCAATTAAAGACAAAGAACAAATAGAGCATTAGAGTTTATAAGTGAAACAATAGTACAAAGAATTTCTCACTTGCCCGCCCTGCAATTCGTTTGTCAGATGCAAGTCCCTTTGGAGGAGGAGAGACTATATCCGCAAGTAGTCCATTAATATCAAGAATAAGAAGCTTTTTCTCTATATCGCAAACAGGTGTTCTCACAATTGACCTATTTGAAATCCCTGAGCTGTGGTCCACTTCATTCATAGTTTTAACAGCTCCTGATGAAATAACTACTATGTCATCACTTCTTTCATCAACTAGACTTAAAGTTGACAATCTATGCATATGATTAGTGTCACTCTGACCATATTCCTGACGCAGGTTATCAGATAGACTAGTATCTTGCAGTAGATTTGATTTCTTCATCCTACGTCTCCTTCTTGTTTTCTTTTTCAACACTTGATTCGATTTCACATTATTTTTGGTAGTTTCCATACCCATCGCCCGAATTCTAACAAAGGAAGGCAAGGAAGGCCGAGGTGCTGAATTTGCTAAGAGATTAACTTGCACTTCGCCCTTGGTCATTGAAAAGGAACTAGTACTCTTGATCATAAGCTATTATTTTCTTGGACTGATCGTTTTCCACTATTTGCCTAAGTAGGTCTGTCTCCCCACGTTTTGCAAAATCTTCAATCATTCCCTTTCTCTGTGCGCCTGCAAGTTGTGGGCAGAAGGGACCAACAATGAGCTTTTAACAAGATGAAGAAATCTCATCTTTTTCAATAAATAATATACACACAAGTATCATATAACGCACATGGAAACTGTTAACGTGAATAATAAAAGAAAAGGAAAGAATTTCAAATTGTGGCTGATTTATATTATGACCCATCCATATTATTTCCTTGGTTATGGTTGATAAATTGTAATTTTATCATTCCATATATGGGTGGCTGGATCTCTAATAATTTCCAGAGCTCTTACATGAGCCAGTATACATGAAACTTTCCCCTTCCCGTGGATGCAGACACACATCGCCGAACCACATCAAATTTTTGTTTTGTTTTTTTTTTCATTTAGGATTTCAACTTGGTGTCAGTACATATTTTTTTTAAATTCAATTAGTCATTACCAAAGGAAGGATTTACTCTATTGTTGTTCAAGTGAACTTGCAAAAAGGATTTAAGAATATAAAAGAAACAAATAACCATCTGAGATTGGAACTTCAATGAAGAATTACATCCCCTCAAACTGTTGGAATTCTTCAAGGCCAGATCATCTCTTATGCATTTATTTCTATAGAACTCTTCACATGGTTAGCATTTAAACTAGAGAGTTTCTATGTGAGCTAGGCTGAACATATTTTTAGAGAATGGTCTAAAACAAGCTTCTCTAAAAGCTCCAAGAAGAAACTCAACCTCCATCTATTTAGGGCCAAATTTTCTTCCTATCTAATAATAGAACGGTAACTGAATCCACTAAACCAAGAACCAAATGGGCTTATTGGACTGAGCTAAGTTAAACCTCATTATGAATATGAAGAAGCTAAAACTTGGTATTTTTCCCACGTTCTTTTCTCGGCAAACAAACAGAGCTTCAAAGCAATGAAGAAAGATTCATGAAGAGAAATAGAAATCCAACAAATAAGAACACTTTGAAACAGAGCAAATCGTAAACATCAAAGGTACCGCGTTAAAATGTTATATGAACCAAACGACGTCGAATTCATTATGCATATACAAATTCTCAGATTACAGCGCGAAAGAGAGAGAGGGAAAGAGATAGATAAAGTTTTGACCTTTTTTGTATCCAGCGTCGCTGCGAATGACGAAGTCCTCTGAGTTCGCGAGAGAGAGAGAGAGAGAGACAAAGCGAGGGAGAGGAGGGGGGGCGGATTTATCGGTATGTTTTTAAGAAGATTTCAAAGACAACTAACGACCACGTTTCACTGATCAATCGAAGACAACCCACAACCTCAAAAGTTAGGTCTTGGCCCGACTTGGTACTATCCATGTAAGACTAGGCCCATAACCCATGAAAAATATGATATGGTTCATATAGTTATAGCCCAACAAGGCTTTGATATGCAAACAAATTTTAGGCCTTGTGCTTGCCCTTTTTTCTTTTCTTTTTTTCCTTATAAAGAAAAAAGGTAGGCAACTTAGGTTTCTCAAAATTGGGTCCAATCTAGTGCGGCTTTAATGTGGTGTACCAAACAATTCATAGGAGTCCAGCCCAATCAATACTCCAAGTCAAATCTTAACCAATTCATTCCGACTCACCAAAAAGAGCCCTAAGGTACTGTTAGCATGTAATTCATCCCTTTATTATGCCTACATGATGCATCAATGGCTATGAATCAATTACGTTTCGCAAACCCTAACCCTAGTATTCTCCTTGCTCGATTACATATTTGCCTTCAAATGTTCAATGATTAAAAGTGCTTGAGACTTGTATATGCTTATGTCCATTGCTAGCCCACTTCTTGAGAAATATGCACCACGGACTATGATGATTGATGCCTCGAGGATCAAATTGTATGATCCAACTTTTCAAATGAGACTGTCAATCTCGAAGCAAAATGTTGGACCACAGGTCAAACACATGTCATGATGTCTGGGAAAAATCTTTCAGAGAAAGCAAAGATTTTGATTGGATGAACAAATCTCTTAAAGTTTTAGAAATGTTTGTGTTCTGGTCAATAGCCATGGCCTCAACTCAAATGATCAGCTGGGTTTCATGATCATGTGCTCAAATCTTTTTCAAACTCCAGAGAGAGAGAGCGTGCACTGCCAATTGGGTCTTTTTCCACGTGTTGCTTGTTGCTTTGCACTGAGGATCACTGGGATCATGTGCATATCATGCACAGCATGATTAGCCTACTCTGCCCTACCCCTACATACATATTGCTCACCCATCTCCTCCTCCTCCTCCTCCTTCCTCACTCTGAACCTAATCTAACATATGCTTTGCTATGATGCCAAAATCCCCAAATGGAATCAAAAGCACGAGTGGTCCTAAATCTATATGACTTGTGCCCATCAGGTGTCCATTTCAGAAAGCGATATATATATATATATATATCTGTACTGTCATCAAAACTTACCCATTTGGTAATTTCCTTTGAAGTCAAATTATATTTACCTTCTGTGTTTTTCCATTGTTACTGCAGGCTGCAGCTAAGCTATGATTCATTCATATTGCATTGAGTTGTATTAGATACGGGTACAGTTGGTGGGCGATGTTGGATGGGTATATTAATATACCAAATCTCTGTAACCTAATCACTGCTTTCTCCACCACCCATGCAATTGCCTTGCTTGCCTTGCATATATAAAAAAGATAGAGAGAGAGGTCAAAGCAGGCTAACACAAGCACTGCAGGAAGAAAAGATCTCAAAATTAATTCAGAAACCAACCAACTTTATTTATAACATATAAGTTATAACCAAAGCAATCATGCTGCTCATCTACCTACTGCTCATCAATTAAAAGAAAAGAACACACCATTTTCAATATTCCTGCTTCTTTATTATACCAAATCTTTGGGATATTGCATTCATCTTTTAATCTCTGTGGTTGTTGAGAACTTCCTTCTTCCCCTCAATGGTTGGCTTGAGAAACGTAAAGGCCCTCCCTGACACTAGAAATTTTGGTAAAGGACTAGAATTTATTAGAGTTGTAAATATTTTAATTTTTCTTCTTGTGCCAAGTTAGAAAAGTTGTAACATCATTTATGACATTCTTGGCATGACATCTTTCCCTTGAAATTTGTCATGAAATTTATGACATTTAGGCAAGTCTTTTCTATGATTCTCATGACAAGTCCAAAAAGTTGTTCTCATGAAACCAATGCATCCCATTTACCATTCAACCTTGTCACAAAATTCAACTATTTCTTTTTGAATATTTAATAGATGAAAAAAGAGATTACACGTAGCTTCTCTCATAGCATCTTCAAGGGAGATGTCGAATGCAAAATATTAAATTTGAATTTGATGGCTTATGTAACAATTTGACACATTTGAAAAAATTTAACTCCACCCAAAATGCCAAATATCATATTATTTTATTATATTTTAAAAAACAAATGGGATCCATATGATGCATAAAATTTTAATATTTATTAGGTGAAAAAAAGAGATTACACACATAGGCTTCCCAGAAATTATTAATTGCATGTCCAAACAAATGCAAAGCTACTAACTAACAAATAACAGCATAGCATATACATACATAATATCATTATCATATGCCTTGCAAACAAAGCAATATACATAAATGCTCACCGGAAATGCTAAGATTAGTCTCATTCCTAAAACGTCGCCGTCATGGGTGATTCCAACGCCGACACACCATAAACTCAAAGTGTCGCGGCAAATGCAAGCCTTTAAGTTTTGAAGAGTCATATATGAATACGATTGCTTAAATTAAGTATCATAATATTCTTCAGAGTTTTATAGATGCCGGCAACCTTCCAATCTCCCAACCATTATTATCAAATTCTCTTTAAATGAGCGGGCCTTAACAAATCACACGCATAGAATTGGCTTGTCTGAGATCAAAGCTAACAATCTCACAACCATATGGCTAACTAGGTATTTTCTTCTGAGAAGGATGATCATTGGGTTTGAACTTGAATGAGTTGTGAGCCACCTTCCTGCTTCCTAGGAAGAAGTTGGCATTTGCCTTTTCCCTTTTCAATTTCCACCATTTTTTTTTCATTTTGTGTTAATAATATTCTTTATCCATTGCAAGATAAGTGATTAAGAGCAGATATCGCTGTATATAAGGTTATGTGTTCAAATCCTCCTTCCTTCAGTATTACTTGTATCAATTATGCACAAATACAAACACATAGTGATTTTAAAAAATGCAATTTTAATTTGATTGTAAAAGATTAATTAAAGCATACTTACTGATAATTTAAAAAAGAAAACTGAGCTTTC